>SCDZ01000121.1:0-284815 GCA_004143845.1 Drosophila lacertosa
GGCCGACAACTGGAACAAGTTCATGGACATTGCCACCAACAACTTCTTGAACGACTTTATTGAAAGTTTCTCTCTGCTCTTCACCGAGGAGATCCAGCCCTATGTCAAGCCCCTTCACGAAAAGTATGTCTTGCCCACCATCAACAACCTGCTCTCCAACCTGGACTTGACCCAGCTGACTGACTACTTCGTTATGCAAGCCGAGCTGTGGAATAGTGCTGAGTGTACTGTTAAGGCTTAAGAATGGAAAGCTCTGGGCTGTTCAACCCTTATAAATGCAAAATAAATTACAGAAGCAAAATCACTATCAATAATAATTATTCTAACTGGGCTCTAGGTGCAACGGCGTGTGCTAAACAATAATTCACATGCAAACATTCATGTATATATTTGTGGGTTTTTAGTTGGTAAAGCACTTAACCGAAACTTAAACGGCAACAGCTTAACTTAAATGGTTGCTGTTGTTAGATAATATACATATATATGAAGTTTCCACTTTCTGGTCAATACATGTCAGATTTGCACACCTGTATAGTATTTTGAAAAGCCTTCATGAAAAATTTTACTTGGAATCCTTCATTTATTTATGATTATTATGATTATGAAACTTATAAGTATGTTTGAAAATAAATGATTTGTGTTGATTTACGTTTTTATTGTTTTTATTGATGTAATATTATTATTGATATTAAAAATATTATTTGATCATTGCTCTGTTTCCCGTTGTTCGATCTTCTGGAAAATGTGTTCCTGAGAAGTTTATTAAGATAACGTTGCGAATAATAACTTGATTATTAATAAAGCACTTTCATTGCACACTTCATAGATTGCTCAAAGTTAGTTTAAAATTATCTACAGAGAAGTATTTTAATTATGTGCCTAAAAGTATGCAGTAAAAAATTCACTAGTTATTAAAAAGTAGTATTCCCTCAAAAATGCCGGTAATCGCAGTAAGTAAAATAATTAATTTACATTTTTTCTAATCTATGTTTTCATAAGCTAAAACAACTTCATTTGTGGTATGCATAAATGAATAAATAAATGGAGAAAACGTCTTCTTAACAGGGTATGTTTAAGTCTAGTACCCATAACTAGATAACTTGGTTTATTTTTTTTTTGGTTATCATAAAATTGTCAGTTAAATTCACCGATTAATTTAAATGTCAAAGCCAATTTCTCGATAAACAGTCAATTGCTTGAGCCGCAACTCAATATTTGTTGAGCTTATCACTAATAACAAAATAAGTTCTCTGTATTTATAAGGAAAGCATTAAGGAAGGTATTTCTTGGAAAAAGTAGAGGTTTAGTAAGAAAGGTTTTTCCAAAATTATATTTGTATATAAATAAAATTTTAAATATGAATTGACCTTGTGATATATTTATATAAAAAAATGAATTCTTTGTTAAAAGAGCTCCATCTCTTAAGCCATTGGTGATTTCCTTAAAATATTCATTTGGCCATAAGACTTGTGATTCACGTATTCATGTGCAAATTGTCGGCATTAAGTCTCGGAGCACCTGTTCAAAACCCCAACACGTAAAGTGTAATCGAAATGCAATCAATCAAATCCCCAAAACATAGATAAACATACAACTATAAAAGGGCTGCCGAACGAGCCATTTTTCACAGAGTTCGTTTCAGCAACAACCAAGCAAAATGATAGCCAAGGTATTCCTATTGGGCCTTCTAGTGGCCGCCACCTGTGCCTCTCCACTGCCGAGCACGGCTAACTATGGAGACGCCGTTGCAACGTTCCTGGAAGCCTTCAAGAAGATGGCGCCCTGTGGTTATGCTGCGCAGGATATACCCATTATGGACCCGCTGATAAACGAATTCTCCACCTTCAACTACACCAAAGGACTGACCAGCATTGTGGGCAATGCGAGCAACATCCGCATCTCGGGCCTAAGCAATGCCGTGATCCTGGATGGGCAATACGATGCCAGCACAATGCACGCCTCGTTTGACATTCTGTTCCCGGAGCTGCAAATCTTGGGCTCCACCATAATGGAGGGCGTGGTCAATATGCTGGGCCTCTCGTTTCCCACGCGCCAAAACACGTTGCTCAACGAGCGCTTGGAGCAGCTGCGTTTTGTGGGCGAGTACACATTTGGCCAGAGCCTGACCAATTCCAGCGGACTGCGTGTGACCGATCTGAAGCTGCAGTTTTATTTGGCCGACGTGAAGATCGACAACTGGGACACACTATGGAACATTTCGACCAACAACTTCTACGATCGCTGGTCCCGCGAGCTGCTCTCGCTGCTCGCCCAGGAGATTCAGCCCAGTGTTGACCAGCTAATGGCCCAGTATGTGCTGCCCGGAGTCAATGATCTGCTGGCCGACGTCAGCATGACCCAGCTGATCAATTTCTTTGTCACCATGGCCAATGATTGGAACAGCGTCAGCTGCAATGTGACGGCCTAAAAAACATTCGATGATACAAATTAATTTGTAAATAAAGCAAGCAAGAAAATGATTTGTTTTAATTATGGAAAAATGTACAGCAATTGCCAAAAAAGAAATATCTAAATACCTCGATTGCTTCCCAAAACACACGCGTCGTTGTTTGCTAGTTGCCATCTTTGCTGTTGTTGCCGTCATCCGCTTAAGTAACTCAGCAGCAAAGGAAACCGGAAATGAAAACCATACAGTGTGTAAAGCGCGTTGTGAATATGGGGGCCAGGCCGGCTTCGGTCCGGCTGGCCAGGCGAGCAACTTCCGCTCAGCGCTGCTCGACTTTTTGTCAGATCCTACCGACGTCGGACAGCGGGCACATGCTTGTCCTTGTCGTCGACGCGTCCTTGTTCAGGTACATGGAAAGGGCAAGAAAGGGGAGGCGGATGGGGAGGCGAAATAACGGGAAGGAAGCATGGCTCTTAAGCCGCACCGGAAATGAAGAATTGTTGCTCGATTCCATGTGACAATTTCATTGGTCGCCGGGTGACATAGCCGAGCCCCAAGACGGGCCCACCATGAATCAACCAAAACGGTACGTGCGCCTCTAAAGCTTTTTATTGTTGCTGCCGCAGCCAGTTTTAAGTGCTCATAATAGCGCGGGCTAAACAAACAACAAACAACAACAAGCAGCAAACAGCAAATGGCTTTTTCGTATTGCGGTTTTCCGTCCCTTACTTTATACATGCTGAGTTGACGGGTTCATCATCGGGCAGCCAGTTCCGACTGCGTCTGTCTGCTTCCGCTGCAAAGTCTTAACCACAAGGCCGCATTCAGGTCCATTGTGCATTAATAAATTATGAGGTAATGTGAAGTGCATAAATTATAATACCATCTCACTGCCTGAAACTGCTTTGTGGGTGGGCCTGGTTACCTTTCGAGCCAAATTTACTTTGGTTATTAATGGCTCAATTTGAATGCCAAGTTGCATAGATTCCATTAAACATTTTATGAACAAAAACATACACATTTAAATTAATTTGCTTAATGTTTTTACCGTAAATTCGGTTAACCAGCTTAATTCCTTTTTAATCATACCTGGATCACAAGTGAAAACATATTTCCGTTATCCTACATATTTCACTTACCATTTGTTTATTTATTATTTTGCACGCATTAAAACTGAATTTTTCATTTATTTATTTAATCAGCTTGCATATCGTTTATTTTGTTCACAATAAGAGGTGTTTATTTGTATTTCATTCAATTCATATGCTTCCATAATTAATCCCAATTTTTTTGTGTGTTTTATCTCGTCAATAGTTTTCTTTAGTAGTTTTTATACGTTCAGATTCAACTCCTATTTATGCAAAAACAAATTCCAAATTATTATTCAATTTTCACATCACCGCGCTCACATCTGCCGACGTCAGAGGTACATCATAAATATTCTATAAATAATAATATAATAAATAATTAATTATTCTTAAAGGTGCAACAACGATGACCGATTTAATATATATAATGTATTTTGTAATACATAGATTTGTGTTGCCCAAAGCTACAATAGCTTGTAAATACTAAATGATTGACTTGTTTTTACTTTCTCTGCTTAGTAAAACAAATTTTATAAATTATATAAAATTAGACGGACAGCATTTAATTTGAAAGGCAGGTAATAATAAATGCGGAAATCAAACTGAATATTTGTAACACATTTATATTATGAAATATTGATATTCACGATCGCTGACACAATACAAATTGAATAAATTCACTTTCACACTTGTCTCTTGCTAAAGCTTTCGGGAATGGCATATCGGACACAACTCCAACTTAATCTCATACAATAACTTTGCATTATTGTAGCTAACAATACGATTACTTTATTTAATTATTATCATTATTTATAACATTTACAAAACAACATTCAATGTCGTTTTCATTTTCGTTAATCGGTTCATAAGGTATTTCGACCATATTCATATTCATATTCACATAGAGGTTATATATCGTATGCTTTTCTTTAGATGCAGGTAGGCAAACATATCATAGATGTTTTGATTCACTCTATATAGATTTAAAACGTGATCGTTCATGTTACACGTGGGCTAGTTTAGCAATATAATCAACCAATTCACAATTCTGTTCATCATTAAGTATGCATGTGTATATTGTATATGTAAATATGTGTATTTATGAATGTTTGCAAATAGCGTTAGTTAGTTAGTTTTTTAGCTTTAATTAAATACGTGGGGGCTTCTGTGTGGGCTAGGTAACAGCTCATAATACTCTTCACTCATCTAATAGCAAATATTTAAATATTCATATATGCATGTTTTTTTTAATGTTTGTACCATTTGTACAATGAACATTAACATTTATCATTTTGAATGCATTTTGGTACCAGACAAAAATGTACTTAAAAAATACAATAAGTATTCTTGTTTTGTGCAACTACAAACAGGTTTGTTCCTCCTTAAATATATATTTATGTTTCGTTCTTTATGTTTTTTTCGTTTTGTATAAACACACTTGTATGTAGTCATATAAAATGTATTATAAAAATGTTTAAAAATAATCTGGATAAGCTGATTTAGTGGGACATTCATTTTAATATAATATTAACTTTATTTACTGTTAGACATACATACATAAATGCTTTATATTTGCGCTAAATATGTTGGTACATTTATATTCATATTTAAAACATAATCATGTACATTTACTAAAGCTATGTGTATACATATATATGTAATTCATTTATATTTTTCGTTCACACTTAAAGACTTATGTAAATATTTATTTGAATTGTTCTATATTGTATCCATTTTACCAGTTTGTAATGCACATTTATGTTAATATTTAATTTCTGCATGTTAATTTTCTTTTGTTTGGTTTTTTGTTTGTGATAAAAAACTTTCTAACAAACTTATGCTAGGTATATATGTATGTATATCTTACAGATACAAATATACACGTTATAAAAATGCAATTTAAAATATATTTTCCATTGGTTTTCACTATTATTTTACAACATTTTTCAGCTGCTTTTTGGGGCACTGCAAACAAATTCGACATAATTTCACAATTAATCGGGCGTATTATTTAAAAGCCTTAACTGAAGTTTTGCTTGATAGATATATTTATATATATCGTCTTTAGAGAACATTATTTACTCTCATTTAGAAGGAAATAAATTGAACACTGCTTTGTATTAATGTTCACATGCTTTTTGAAATGTCAAAAATATATTGATTTCACAATTCCAATTTCTTTAAATTATATTACTGCGCCTCTGATAGCTAGCAGTTGTATTATACGTATTTCATAAAGTACATATTTTTATATATATATATATTAATTTATAAATTTTCTAGTTAAAAATTGCTTTTCGTATTCGAGTAAATTTTCGTTTCCTCAATTTCGATTCACAAAGCCAATTTTTTAAACATTGACGTATATTCGAGTACATAATCAAACGTGATATCATATATGGTATTAATCCCCCAAACACACCCCAATTCCCTCTCATTTAGCCATCCATCTAGCGGCGTAAACAAAAAATCGCGTGCTGGAATGTTAAACAATTAAAGTAATCGGCCTGCCGAGAAATATACACACTTTCCAAATAACTAACAGACAGCACACACACACACACACGTTCTGTGTGCTTAGTGATAAGATTTCGAGTTATCTAATAATGCGATGTGTCTATATCTCTCTTATCTGTTATCAATACATACAGATTACAATGTAAGTGCAAAACTGATATAAAATGGCATTTAAGCAGAGAGTATTAATTTATTGTCACCAACAATAAAATAGTAATAAATCGGTTAAAGATTGTTTACAACACAAGTCCTTGCGGAGCAGCTTCTCATGTTTAATTGAGTTTTAGTGTCAGTTTTAAATTTTAGATTGGGAGGAAAACTTAATTGCTAACCTTTGTGGCATTGAAATCAAAGTGCATTTTTATATAATTATTTGGAAAGCTTTTTCGCTACACATAACTTACAATTGTGTTGTTGTTCTTGTTGGTTTAACAATGAATTGTTTGCATTTTATTGTTTAGTACATAAAATGTTTTTTAAATCAAAATTTATATATTTAGTATGTATATTCTCGCGTTTAAATAAACGTATCGCTCTCGGAAACTAAATACAAAACAGATTTTAACTTAAAGCTTATGAACGTTACCGGCCGCCTAAACGGATTAACAACAAACCGAGTGGAGCAAGCTTAACAAAATTTTTGTTTTCTGTCATAGATGGTATAGCTCTTAACATAAATTTGCGCGTGGTTATCAACATTTTGTTTTTGTTTTGGAATTATAAAAAACAATGGCAAAAACATTTACAGTAGTTAATTACATAGGTTTTGTGCATAATTTCAACTTTTGGAGGCGTTTTTGTTGGTCTAGGGTTTTCAAAGGATTTTTTCGTGTGTATTTGTTAAACAATTTCACATTCCTAAAAAATTCGTACACTTTCAGCTTAGATACTATAGATACTAGAACGTATGGCCTACACATATCAATAGCAATATAAAACTATGTACCGTGGCTATGTATATAAATTTTACAATCAGAGGCTGCGCATAAACATCATACGATACAAATGCCATATTTTTTGGATATATAGAGTTGGACAATAAATCTTGCGCGTACGCATGTCTATAGGCCGATCGAAAAGTGCTGTTGCTCAATGCAACACCGCAAACAACTAAAAGACAAACATTGGCTGGCAATGTCTAAGCCTCTGTTTCGGCGCCTTTCAAGCGCAGGCGCGCAAAGTCCTCAAAGATAATATCATCGTCTTGGGCCTCATCATCGTCCAGCTGTATGAGGTTCGTGGTGGTTGGCACATCCTTTGGCGTTTGTGCACTGGCTGCCGCAGCGCCTGCATCGCCCGCATCACCCAGGCCGAGCAGCGGCGCGGCCAGGCTGGCGCGTGGCGAGCGATCCCCGAGCACCGGATGCTCCTCCTCTTCCGGCTTGGGATGCATCAGCGTGAATGGCAGCTCGGCAACCAAATCGCCTCCCAACAGTGGCGAACCAATCAATAGTTTCACCTTGACCTTGTAGTGCACCAAAATGCCCAAGCTTTCGCGTTGTGCAGGATTGGTAATTAACGTGCTAGACGCTAGATTTGTGTCCTCGTGCTTGAGCTGGCCATCCAGTGCCAGGCCCCATTTATCCTTGTTATTCGCGAGCAGGGGGCACAGCTCGAACACTTTGGAGAGCGTGAAGCCCGGCGCCACATTGCAACCATCCTCCGACTCGGTCTCGGCCACCACGGACTTATACTGTGCCGTCGAGAAGAGGCAAATGTCGGCGAATTGGCGGACGCACACCTTAATTTTCTTAACAGTGCGATTGGAATTGTTGGCCACATGCACATTAATCGATATCTTCTCGCCGTGATGATACAGCTCCTTGTCCAGACTGGCCTCCAAGTGTATTTTATTGGGTTTCATCATGAACTCCTTGCTCACCTCAATCGACGGCTGCTCGCCGGCCTTGGACGGTGCATACATCACTTTCCGGATCGTCAAACGCACCGAGTTGCGCTTGTGCGGCTTGTCCTCGATGTGCTCGCCTATTGTTATATAAACACATTCAGAATTAGTAAGCGCTTTGAGTTTAACTTGTTTTTATGACGTATTTACATATTTATCACACACTCGTACATCTATGGACTTATAATTATGCATATTTGACTTGGGGGTGTGTCCAACTCTTTTGGCGTGCGTCACGAACATATTCCAGAGCTTAGCAACCAGATGATTCACCGGTTAAACTATCAGCACATAAGATGTGTTCGGGGAATGCGATAAAAATAAACAAGGCATTGTCGTCACACCATTTTATCGCGATACAGGGAAGCTGGGTGCTTACCAATTTTCGGATCATTGCCTCAATTTTAAGTGAAATGAAAATAATTTAAAATACTTTCAATTTTTGAGCTCATAAATCTAGCGACTTGGCGTCTGCTGTTAGGAGGGCGGTGGGGCCAGTGGCGGACTTTTTGTTTATGCCAAAAACATGGCAGCTCTAACTCAGAGCAGAGCACATAAAATAAACAAATCAACAGATGCCAAGTAAATAAAAACAACTCACAACTGATGTACTC
The DNA here is from genome assembly GCA_004143845.1 of Drosophila lacertosa. Classification (NCBI taxonomy): domain Eukaryota; kingdom Metazoa; phylum Arthropoda; class Insecta; order Diptera; family Drosophilidae; genus Drosophila; species Drosophila lacertosa. The sequence continues at coordinate 8,533 of SCDZ01000121.1, forward strand.
ATAGAGTGCCAGAAGTATAGATGCCCTTGCAACTGGTCGAGAAAAACAATTGATTTATTTGTTATATGTATATATGACAGCTATAAACATTTGGTGTATTGAATGCACAAACAAAAGTTGCACAACATAGAATAAACAATAATAATGATAATATTGCATTAATTCGAAACCCACAATTAAATGGTTGCGATATCTGTTTTATTTTCTCTTCCAGCGAATTGAAATTTAAGCTTTATTCGCTTGCGTTTTAAATAAATAAAAATGATAAACAAATTCCGTTGTTTTTACAGTCAATTTCAGCAAATATACAATAAAAGTATTTGTTAAGCAGACCATACAAAATCGTATTTATATTTCAAGACCAATCCAGAAGTTTTGAAATTAAAGCCAAACAATAATGGGAAATCGCTTGATCTATGGCCCATCTTCGAGTGGCTGATATTTTATTTGAATCCATAGTTTTTAACTCTTTTCCAAAAAACATCTTCCTAACATTCATTGAAATTTCATTTGATCGATTATAAACCATTTCAAACCTCTTACTCATTTGGAGACCTCACTATTGGATGAAAATAGCGGGTCAAAGATTGTATTATAAAAACATCGGTCTATCAGTTTTTAACACATTCTTAATTTTTTTCTGGACATAGCCGGGTAATGATAAACAAGTTTATCTACAAATTCTGAGAAAAATTAACAACATAATAATATATTGTTTAAGCGTAAAAACAATTAAGACATGTAATTTTTCATTATACACATAAAAAATAAAAATAAAATAATGAACCACCTGTGGTTTAAACACAGGATTTACCGCAAAATATAAACAGCATACTATTAGGCAGAAGTGGACTTAGCGGGCGGAGACGTTTGGATTCTAACACATTACATGAAAAACCTACGAGTACATACTTCAAAGAAATTCGGTGCATATGTATATCTAGACCCAATATGCTCAATTGACTTTGTGAATGAGTAAAAGAAAATCAATTTGAAGGCCTTTTCACTCTGCTGATGTTCTGGAAAACTTTAGAGCAAATTCTAAAAATGTTTATTTCCAATTTTAATTAGTTAATTTTAATGTACGCTCTGTGCACGTGTATATACAAATACATGCGTACACTTGTTTATATGTATGTATATACATATTTGCATTTGTATACACATACATACATATGTATATAAATATTCTATAAAGCAAAATGTTAATGTCTGGGGCGTGCCAGAAATTCGCATACATTGTGTATCAGAGGGTGGCCTACTGAGGCCCACCCAAAAGCCAATTGGCTTAAGTTTGCTTTCAATAATCTTTTTATGGTTGCATACAAATTGGCCATGGTGGGGGCGGATAGGGGACAGCGGCAGAGGACGGCATATGTGGTAGATAAGAATGTCGACGCCGGGCAATAAAACCACCAAAAATTAGCGGACAAAGCAAAGCGACCACAATACCAAATACACACACAAACATACCTCGTACGTACATAGACAACAATTTGTGCGCAATAACAACAACAACAACAACAACATAGAGTTAAGGCGCTAAAGCGGGAGAGCGTGAGTTTAGAGCAGAGCAGCGCAGCACAGCGCAAAGAGGAGATCCCAAGTGAGAAATGCGAATGCGCGTGCGAAACGCAAACATGCGCGCGTAACTCCCAATAAATCGCTGCTAAATACGATGTACCAGCAATTTTTTTGTCGTTCATTATTATTGCAGTACGAGAATGAGAGGCGCAAGAGGAAACACGACAACGACGCAAGAGAGGGAGAGAGGGATCGGTAATTACGCTTTTGGGTCATTGCTGCTGTATTTTTGTTTTTTGGCTGCGCTAAGCACTAACAAAATAAAGATACCCTGCTGCGTCAGGTTTCCAAGAAACAAGCATTTATGTAAGTGCCGATGTAGGGGAAAACGTTGAACGTCAGCGGAGAGACGGCTAATTAAAGAGACTGCGACGGCGACTGCGACAGCAGCAGACAATAGAGTCGAATTCCAATTAGAAGCGTCGAATTCCAATTAGGTGGTCGCGCTGCGTCATCCGCGAACAGGCGGCACACACAATTACATTTTGCGCAGTCGACGCAGTTGGATTAATTAACCCCGCGCGTGACACATGCGCCAACTAACACACACAAATATGTATGCATGTATGTATATAATACATTCAAAAATATGTACATTTACGCACTGCCCAACACTAAGGCTATAGCCTCTCCGAAAATTTTCTCTGACAAACGCACACACACAAAGACACAAATATGCAGAAGGATCTGGCATTTGTTTGCTTATCATAGAAAACTCACCCACAAACGCCTTCAGTTCGTAGTCGACGCCACATGATTTGCCCACATCACCCGGCGCTGGCTGAAGTGACACCGAGGCCGGGCAATAGGGCGGCACCTCGAAGTAAAATGGATGCGCGTTAGGTCCCAGCTTCTTGATGAGCCGCTCCTGTAATCTGGTCATGGGTCGATTCAATTGCATGGGCGGATAGATTTGCTCGTGCGCCAAATACAAATCCTTGCGGAACGTCAGACCTAGTACGTCAAGATCCTCACGTCCGTACCGGAATGCAGCCAACACTTGTCCAAACACTTTGCGATCCTTTACATACTCCGGATCGATGAATACAACGCCGTCAATGGGATCCACATGCGACACATGGTCCACAAAGTCGCGTTTGCCCAAATAGACTGTGATTTTGCCGTTTGATGAGCTCTTCTTAAACACCCGCGTCGCCTGCCTTCGTGAGCTGGCATCGCCGCCGACCTCATCAAGGCCGCCACCTCCGCCACTGCCACCGCTGCTGCCACCACTACCTCCGCAGACAGCACTGCCGGCTGTTGTTGTGGCGACATTGGTTGTGGAGCCACCACCATTGCCATTGCCATTGCCATTGCCGTTGCCGTTGCCCGTCGATCCAGCTCCGCTTCCGTTCGAGTTAGCGCTCAGTGTGTTCATTGTCGTCGTCGCGGTCACCGTCAACGTCGTTCTGGACGTTCTGCTGCTGCTGCTGCTGCTGTTACTGCCTCTGTCTCTGCTGCTGCTACTGCTGTTGCTATCTTTGCTGCTACGTTGATGTTGCCGTCGCTCGTAAACGCTGCTGCTCACTGTGCGCCGCCACTGATGGTGCTGTTGTTGCTGCTGTTAGAGTATCTGCCCGCACGCTCTCTTTGTTTTCAAGCACCTTTTAATAACAAATATGTGTGTAATTTAATTTTTTTTATGTATACTTAATGAGCAACAGCGCCACACAACTTTTTCTGTCGCCATCTACCGTTTGCAGTGTTGCAAAGTGTGCAAAATTAACTGGTTCGCCTGCCCAGCACTGGTGATACACAACGTTGCCACATTGTAAGTTATTGTTCGCCTAGCACGGTCACACTTTTTCATATTTCTTTTCCACGTGCATTTGAGCATACCGCAACACGCTTTATTCACAAGTTGCCGATTTAATTGAAAGAAATTCATATTAAAATGGCCCAAAGAAAGGTAGCTAGCAAGAAGCCTGCGGCTAACAACAAGCGCGGACCCAAGGCCAAAAAGGTTGAAGAGAAGAAACCCGAACCGGAGGTAGAAGCCAGCGACGACTCGGAAGCCGAAGAGGAGCAAAGTGGCATCAACTTTGACGATGGCAGCAACTCAGAGGTAACAAAAAAATATTTTGTATAAAAGCCATGCTAGTACCACGTGTTATTCGCTTCTAAACTAGGCGGAGGCTGCATCAGGCTTGATTGACTCTGAGGCTGAGGAAGTTGATGAAGATGATGATGAAGACGAAGATGATGACGAAGAAGATGAAGTTGAACCTGGGGAGGTAGCAAATCCCAAGAAAGTAGCAGCAGATTCTGATAACGACGACGATGACGATTCCGATGAGGAGCCCACTGAAGCTCCCATTGGCAAGCAGACCAAGCCAGCGGACAAAGAAGCAGACAAAAAGACCGGCATACCCAAAGTTATGGTTGCTCGTATTCCACCTGAAACACCAAAGGAGCAACTGCTTTTCGTTACGGAACTCCCAGCTGGTAAGCCAAATCATGCCCTCATTTGTAATACGCTATAACCATTGCATCGGGTTTTGTGCAAACGAGTGTAACAAGTAGAAGAAAAGACCACAAGCTGCGTTAATAAAAATATGTTCGAATCATATTCATATCGATCTTCATAAACGTGGTTGTGAGCTAGGAACATATATTATGCCATGCCGAAAGTTTAAGTTTATTCGATGTTAGTTAATATCTTTAAAAACGCTCCAAATATTTGTGACTAATTTTGTGCATAGATTTTTAAAAATTCAAATGATTCTCACGATAACCAGCAGCTGAAAACAGATTAGATTATAACACTCTTCCCCTATTTATATATACGCCCTTTATCTTTTTCGAATATTTTTTATTATCTATGTATATTTTATCTTGCACAGCATACAAACACTTCGATCTGGTTGCCGTGTTCACCAAATTCGGACCGATTGCCATCGTTCATCGCATCAAGACAAAGGCTGGTGGCAACAGTGTGGTCCTCGCCTTTGAGTCTGCTGAGGCCGTTGATGCCGCACTGGCTGCCAAAGAGAAGGCGCTGACAGTGAATGGACAGGTTGTGCGCGTGTCTCGTCCACATAACAAGGAAGAGCTCAATGTGCGCACCGTTGTCGTCGGCCTGATTGGACCAAATGCGACCAAGGAGCAAATAACGGAGCACTTTAAGGGTTGCGGCAAAGTTGAGGCTGTCAACTTCTCGCACAATCGCAACTTGCCATCAGCCTTTGTGCGTTTCGATTCGGTGAGCGCGGTGCCCAAGGCGCTGAAATTGCACGGTAGTGAGTTAAACTCTCGCTTCATCACGGTGCGTGAGGAATCGTACAAAGCCAAGCTGGTTAAGTCGCCAGGACTTACGTTGACTCTCCTTAACACGGGCAATCATGAAACCTACAAAGCGGACGCACTTGAGAAGGCGTTCAAGAAGCACGGCGAGATTGTGGACCTTGATATAGTCTGCACGCGTGCTATTCTGTGCTTTATTACCTACAAAACTGCCGAGCAGGCCGAGAAGGCGCTAAAGCAGCTCCAAGGCAAGACTATCGGCGACCTGGAAGTTAAATTGGAGAACTATCATTACAGCACTTCGGCGCGCACCGTTTTAGTTAAAAACTTACTTCCTGGTGCGTAAAAGCAACTATCTTTTGCTCCTGTTTGGCATTACCTAATTGTTTTATTTTTTCTTCAGCTGTTGATGAAAAGCAGTTAACCGAGATTTTCAACGAAGCCGGAGAAATTGAATACATCAAAATGCTGGGCAACAAGGCACTCGTCAAATTCGTTTCAGACGATGGTTTCTGCAAGGCTTTTCTACTCAACGAGCGCTTGGTGCAGGGTCAGCCCATCTTCTTGGAGCCAAACTCGATGACGAAACACAAGTTGCTCAAGAAAAGTGGACCCCACCCGCATAAATTCCAAGGAAAACCAACTGGAGGTCCGGGCAGGTTCAACAAATTTGACAACAAGAACAACAACAACCAGAGGAAGCCATTCAACAAACGCCCCGCCCAGGAGAATGGTTCGGCTCAAAAAAGCTTCAAGAAGGCTAAAAAAGCATAAACAGTTCTTATATCCTAGTCTTAAGCTTTTAACCGTAACCCAGAGTCCAATGCAAAGCCATTGATTTTAGTTTTGTAAGCTGGTAATAGCTGCGCGCGTCTGTGCCTATTCAAGAATTCAATTTGAATGCCCAACGACATGCAAATTATGCCGACTATCCACTAATTGTTAACTTTTGTCGGCAAACGCGGTTTTGCTCGGAGATTTCGCTGCCTTTATGGCCAGCAGCGTTGCCCAAATAAAAAATTGTAAAACCCAACGATAATAAATTGCAAATTTTCAACACGTACACAACAGATACCTGAATGTGATTGTGAATGTGAATATGTATGTGTCTGAGAGTGTGTGTTTAGCCACATTGAGTGCCTGCTGCCGGCTCCCTTTTTACAGTCGCATCGCCCCCTTGGCACATGATTCATTACACTCTGAGCTCGGGTGATTCATGCTAGCCCCAGCCAACCGATTTCACACGCAACCGCCTCATTTCTCTTTCTCCAATATGCATAGCAAGCGGCGCTCCCACTGCATCGTCGCTGTCGCTGTCGTCATCGTCCTCGCATCTTAGCTGATTTGGGTCCCATCCTCTAAGCGCCACAATGCAAATGAACAATGGCGACGTCGGGTCAACATTTGGGGGCGCGGCTGGGTCACTAACCATAACGAGCGCAATTCAAGGCGGCGCTCCTTGCAGCTGGGGTGCTGATAACAGCACGCTCCCAACTTTATGAACTCATTGCCGGGACATACTTTGCTAATTATTTATAGCCGTGTGGAGAGCAACCAGTAGCTCATTTCATGCTATGCCAATTGGGAATGAGTAAGTCACTAGCATTTGTTAATGATTAGCTGCTTACCACAACGATAAATTAACAACTGTGTTAAATGGCTTTGGGGGTAAATATAAAACGCATAATAATATTAATAACTGTCATAGAAATAGTTAATGTAAACATTATCAGGCGCTTAATTAAGGCCGCACTGCTTTAAATTCTTCTATATATGGCTTATGCTGGCAATAAAAAACTTGATCAGGAACGGTTATTGAGTGCAAACATGGTTACTATAGATAGCACACATTGTCGGTATATCTGCAAGGACATTAAATCTTCGACGTTCCTTAGATAACTTTTCTTGTGTTCAACTATCAGAACATATACATACATAGCATCAGGGTTATACTAATGTATGATTAAAAATTAATTAATTAATATTATTCCAACAACCAGAAAAAACGTCAAATTAATAAAACCTTTTTAGTCTTTAAAAATCATTTCAGGTAAGTTAGTATAATCAAATTCCGAAAATACTTTTAAAGGTTATTCACACTTGTTTAAACATGATTAGGCTGTAAATAAAATAAACCAATTTGAAAACTGTTCAAACTTTTTAATCAATAATTAATTAACCTTAATCCATATCAATTCATCCACATAGAAATACTCTTGAAGGTGGTTCTTAGATCTAGAAATAACCCCACCAAATTAGTTGAAGAAAAAGAGAGTAGAGTAGATTTTGTATATTTAACATTTATTAGTAATAAATTTACTTGTTTTTTTTTGTTTTTGGTTTTGCAATATCTGTTCATTTTAGTTGGTTTATCCATTTGTTGCTACACGTTCACAATATGTACTTGTTGACTTGATATATGATGTATCTATGTATGTATGTATGTATGTACGTACGTATGAATGTTTATTGGCGTATGTACCAAGTATGCTATGTTAATGTATCCATGCATTTTTATTTTTATATCATTTTAGTTTGGTTGTCTTGTATACTTTTGGTAATATATTGATATTAGTTTTCACTTAGTATTTGCTTGTCTTTCAACATGTAATTGTTTAATATATAAATATATATATGTATATGGATAATATTTAGAGCTACGTATGTATATAAGTAGTACTTGTGTTCTGCGTTCCTGCAAACCATTTGTATAAATATGTAAAAATGTTGATTTGCTTTGTTAATTAAATGCGCTCTATGGCCGAAATGCAAAATAATAAATACCGGCAACCAGATAACGGTATACGACGGTGTACAGTCTACGGGCCCACAGCCAAAGCCAGAGCCAGAGCCAGAGCGTTTCCCCAAACCCAGCTACGGCCAATGAATCACCCGGATCAGTCTCTCTCGGAGTTAGACGGGGTCTGTGCCAACTCAAGCCTAACAAATTACGGCCGTGAACATTTCAGGGGGGGGGGGGGGGGTTTGTCAAACCAGAAGGGGCGGGCAGGCAACCAGGCGGGGTCTACGACTTTAATCTACAGCTCTATTAGTCATTTTCAAATTTTGCTTTCGACTTGACTTTTCGTCCATATTTGTATGTATTTAGCAATAAATATAATTATAATTTAGCTTACGCGTTAAGTTAGCAATTTACGTATAATAAGGCAAACGAAAGTGAAGGGCACTGGGGCGGGATTATGCAAACCATAATGCAAATTGAATAACTAACTAAATACGATTATTATGCATGCATACGTATACGTATTTAAGTATATAAAGTCTATATACTACTTATTTATCGACAGACATGCAGACGCATTGTATATTTGATTTAAATGTATATTGTGTTATAGGCAAACTTTCAAATCTAGCAACTTAACGTCTAAAAATTGTTCCATTTTTTTGGGTATCTATTTTAACTTTTACAAAAAAGCAGGCAAAATCGGTATCTCAATGCATAATTTAAGTACATACAATAAATTCGAATTGTTGACGCTTTGGTAACTCTCCATCTCTAGTACTATATAATTTTAAAAGTGTTTTAACTAAACTTTTTGGGCAATGGTTTTTTGTTTTTTTGTTTTTGTAAAGCACATGTTTGGGACTAAAGCGAATAATCAAAAATTATAAATATAAGTATATTAATTCAAATAAAACAAAATAAAGAGTTGTATAATGTGGTTTTTTTTGAGATTTTTTTGTTGTTTTATAGTTTTTAATTGGTAATATCGTTTTAAACATAAAGTAAAGTGTGCAAAGTTACATTAAATGTTCTGCTTGTAGTTGTTGTTGCATAAGTAACAAATTAAAAATTAATAATACAATACAAATCAAATTGTGTGTTGCGGAACAAAGAAACTGATTTTCTGAAACTTGATCAAAATCAGAAAACTTAAACGAAAATTTAAAAAAGCTTTTTGTTTCCGTTCTTTTCCTTCTTGCGATTAAAAAACAACACTGGGTTAAAAAAGATTTCAAACACCACACTACAAGATTGCGATTCATATAAATGTTGTTTTTTTCGTTTTTTTTTCTTTAAGTAAATTGGAGGAACGTATATGCTGCGTATACAGTTAATGTGTGTGTGTGTGTGTGTTGTGTTTGTGTTTGAGAGTGCACTTTAAGGAAGCACCCAAGATTTGACAGTAAAAAACACATAAATTCTAAATTTATCAAAATTTTTTTTATAGCGCACCGTGGTTTCAATTCCAACGTTTTGCCGACCAAATTTTTTTGTCAGCTGCGCAAGTTTTTCTTTTACTTTTTTGATATTTTTTTTGTTGTTTCATGGATTAGTTTTGATATTTAAAATATAACGTTTTAGAATGCCGACTACGAGCTACTCTTTATAACTTTTTTTTTGCTGCTACACGTACACCACATTTTTTGCATAAGTTTAATATATATTGTTTTTTTTTTTTGTTCGATATTTTTCGTTTTTTGATATTTTTGTGTGGTTTTTTTTTATAAAAAAAAACACTCAGATTTTGTATATTTTATACTCGTTTTTTTTTGCGCTCCAAAGATTTTTCTCTCGTTTTCAACTTAAATAGACACATTACAAATTTCGTTAAATACATGAGCAAAATAAAAACAGAGCGTGAGGAACAATTATAATATTTAAAATTAAAAAAAGAGAACTAAATGTAAGTAAATGAGCAAAGAAGCGAGCACTCACAAAAGGGGAGAACCTTTACAAAATAGCACAAAACACTAATCGACTTTGGGGCTTGGAAAAATCGTAATTGTGCTACACCAAAATGTAGGGAAGGTGCGGTAATGGTTGGAAATTGTTGGTGCGGTTGCGGTGAGGAGAAGGCAGAATATATAAAATAAGAAGTGGACGCTCCACTGAGCCACAACTTTTGTTTTCCTTTTAATATTTTGTTTTTTTTTTGTTTGGGGGGGGCGAGGGTCGCAAATTTCGCAGTTCGCTTTTTATGCGCAAAATACTTTTTCATAATATGTTTATAATATTAGTAAAGTAGTTTTTATTTCCTTCTCCAACATAGTCCATCAACTCATCTCTTCAGCTGCAGCTCAGCCCGCCTAAAAGTCGAGCAATGCCACCTCAGGAGTCTGCACTGGCAGCGCCTCCTGCGCCGTCTCCAGCTCATCGTGCAAGCCATTGCCATTGCCATTGTGAGTGGGCAGCAGCTGCTCTATGTCCTTCACACCATTGGCAGCAGAAGTCGGCTTAAGATCTTCAGCTGCTGGTGCTGCTGTGGCTTCGGTTGCAGCTGCCTTTGCTGGAGTGGTGCCTGTGGGTCGTCGAATTCTCATGCTAGCGGCTGGTGACGTTTTAGCAGTTTCTTTGGCTTTCGGTTTTAGCGGCGAGCCGGCGACGCTCTTCAACGGCGACGACTTGCGCTGCGCGGCCGCAGCAGCAGCGCCGCTGCCCGCGGACAACTGCGGGCGACGCGCGCTGCTGGCGCCGCCACTTGGGGCCGTGTGAGTAAACTTGGGCGCCGGGCGAGCCGTGAAAGTCTTTGAAGTGGTCGTTGTTGTAGTTGTGCTGCCGTTGGCCGTGGCCGACTTGACGCGCGTGATGGTGCTGCTGCTGGTGATGGTGCTAGTGGCTGTTGTGCTGCTGCTGCTAGTCCTGGCCACACCGTTGGCCAGCGGCTTGGTGGGACTGCGCGCACCACTCAAGCTGCCCGACGCGGGCGCCGTTTTACGCAGCGTCGAGCCGACCGTGCTGCGCGGAGAAAGCGTCTTCGGCTTGGCGGCGGCGGCGGCGGCGGCGGCAGTTGTGGCGCCAAGGCTGTTGCCCAGCGCCGGCTTGCTGGCCGTCACCTGCAGACGCGACTTGATCTGCGAGGTGGCTCCTGTGCTGCTCGTATTGCTGGCCAACCTGCGAGCTGTGGTTGCCGCAGCTGCTGTTGTGGTTGTTGTCGCGGGCTTGGCAGCGCTCCTGCTAATCGGTGCCGTGCCCGGACGTGCGCTGCCCAACGCGCTGCTGGTGGTCCGCGGTGCCGGCTTGCCTGAAATGTTGCTGGCGGTCAACGGCTTGCGCGTGGCTGTGCTGCCCAATTTCGATGCAGTGGTTGCTCCTCCTCCTGCTGCTGCTGTTGTTGTTGTCGTGGAAGTGCCTGTTTTGGCGGCGCCGACAGCTGGTGCCGTGCGTGGCCTAGCGGCAGCTACCTTGGGCGCAGCCGCTGCTGTGGTGCCCAAGTTCGTTCTCTTGGTGATGGCAGAAGGCGACGGCTTGGCCTTGGCTGCTGCTGCTCCTGTTGTTGTTGTTGTTGAAGTCTTGCTGGCTGGCTTCTTGGCCGCATCACTGGGACTAGCCTTGATCTTGGGCTTGGCAACCGTAGCGGCAGCTGCAACAGCCACAGTAGCCACAGCTGCAACTGCCGCTGCGGCAATAGCCACATCTGCAACAGGCTCAGTCACAGGTTCAGTCACTTCAGCCACAGGCTCACTCACAGCTGCCACAGGCTCAGCAACAGGCTCAGACAAAGGATCAGCCACAGCGGCCACTGGCTCAGCCATTTCAGCTGGCGGCTCAACAGCTGCGGGCTCGCTGAGCACCACAGCTGGTGTGGCCTCCAGTTGAACGGGCTCGTCCAGCTGTTCCACAATTGGCTGCTCCTCCACCGCGGGCTGTTCAAGTTCGTCACTCACAGACTTTGGCGGCTCCTCGACAACTGGCTCGGGCGTCTCGGTGCTGGCGCGTCCGTTGGTGTAGGGTGCGGCATCGACGTTGAGCTGATGGCTGAAGGACACCTCCTCGATTATTTCTTCCTGCAGTTGCAGTTCGTTATAGTTTGCTTGTGTTTCCTGTTTGATAATGGGCTCCTCCACCTGTTGCTGCGGCTCCTCCTCCTCGTGCTGGAAGTGCTGCTGCGGCTGTTCCTGGGACATGTAGTCTTCATGCTGTTGTTCTTGCTCCTGGAAAAGCTGTTGTTTCTCCTCTTGCTGCACAGGCAGCTGTTCTTCCTGGAAGTGCTGTTGCTGCTGCAGCGGCTCTTCCTGCAAGTGCTCCTGTTGTGGCTCCTCCTGGAAGTGTACATGCTGCTTCTCCTCGAAATTCAGCATCTGCTCCTCCTGGAAGTTCAACTGTTGCTCCTCCTGGAAGTGCTGTTGCTGTGGCTCCTCCTCGAAGTGCTGCTTCTGCTCCTCCAGGAAGTGCTGCTGCGGCTCCTCTTGGAATAGCTCCTGTTTCGGCTCCTCCTGGAACAGATGCTCTTGCTGTTTCTCCTGGAAGTACTGTTCGTGCTGCTCCTCTTGGAACTGCTTTTCCTGCTCTTGCTGCACAAACTGCATCTCGTCCACCAGGTCGTTGCCAAAGTGCGCATCGGGCTGCAAAGTAAACTCCTGCTCGGCTGCAAATGGATTACTGGCCGGAGCGGATATCTCTTCATTGTGAACTTCATAACCGGTAGCTGTATTGAAATCAGCATACTCCGCCTGCCAAATAAAAGGAAACAAAGAGAATAATCGTTAACAAAAATTGGCATATGTTAAACTAGTTTATAAATAAATGCTGGTAATTCGACTGAGCAATAATCTTAGGCATTTGGGATGCATCATGCACAACAAATTTGAAATGTTAATACCCCCAGCAGATGATTCTGATGATGCTGCTATTGATGATGATGACTAACAACAATCACCCAAAAAACAAAAGCACTAAGCGTTTACAACAATAAAAACAACATCAGCATTTCGGCTGTGTCTGGCTGTCGTCTTCTCGCCACGCACAGACCATGTCGACATCGTCAACAGCCCCGCCCCCCCCCCCCCCATGCTCCTCTACCCCCTTTGTCTGTGTCGCGCCCCGCTGTCCCTGTTAAATCGATAAATGCAATCAGCGGGAGAACATGAAGCTCACGAAGTCACTGGAAATGTCTTCATTTCTTTATTTTTATTTTTTTTTGGCAGCTCTTCGTTGGAAAAACATGTGAAAGATTTTCTCGAATTATTTTCTTTTGGTATGTTTGCAATTGTGCGTCAAGAAAATGTTACTTATGGTGTTATATGCTACAGCCTATTCCCCGACCCTGTCAGTCTGTCTGCCCATCGCCTCTCCAAGTGAACTCCGAGTGCAAGCTGTAAAAATAGCAGCGCCCACAAAGTACAATCTGTATTATACACATTTATGTATACGTATATTTATATATATATATCTGCAAGTACAAGTATTTATGGCTGTGGCCATGCCAGCGAAAATAAATCACCCAACCGTTGAATTTCCAGCTAAATAAACTGGAAGATTCTTTTCGCTCCATTTCAAGGATGAGTGTGAAAACAAGATAAATACAACATTTAATGTATATTTATACACAACTATACTTTTCGACCATTACATTTTGTGGCTTAAGTTGTTAGCTTTTAACTAACGTGTTTTAAATTTTTTGTGTCTTTCACAACCCACATTTTTTTGTTTTCCTACTAAAACTTTGTTTAACTAAACACATTTAAATAATGTCGCATAGGGTCAGGGTCAAATTTGCTTAAATGTCACATAGCATGTTCACAAAGTAATTGACATCATTCCCCAAAGAGTAACGGACCGAGTTTGGGGCGATCCCTTGAAGCATGCTATAAAACTGACAAATGCTGATTGGAAAGGGACTCAGATTGAGAGTGAGTGGCGTGTGTGCGGAGTGGAGTGCAACATCCCCAGAATGAAGCACGAGCCGAATACAGCAGACAGCAAAATCTGCTGCTCAGCTGCTCAACTTGTCAGCTGTGTCTGCGTATTTGCGGGGGTTGTAAGCTCACACACACACTCACACATACACAAACTGACACACGCACAACAACTCGAATTACTAATGCATACAAATTATGATAATGACATCAGCAGCAACAGCAGCGAACTTGTGAAAGTGAGAAAGCAGCTTGTAGGCATAGCTGGCAATGTCATGGCAATTGCTGGCAATGGACAAGCGACAGCAACAACTACAACAACTACAACAACTACAACAAACAGCGATGACATAGCGCGACACAGCACAGCAAAAAGTCAGATGACAGGAAATGTGTACTGTGTACGGTGACTTGGCGTTAGTTTTGTTCGCACTGTCCGACAGGGTGTACAAATGTAGCGTTAACATTTTTTCCGGCACTTTTCTTCTAGCACGCAACGCAAGACCGCAGCAGCAGCAGCAGTATCAGTCGCAGTCGAAGTTAGCGTCGCTGTTGTAGCCGCTTTAAAATGTCATTGACCAGCAAATGCCAACAGTTGGGGCCGCTGTTCCCTCGTTTGCTGCTGTTGCCTCGTTTGCCGGTGTTTTGTCGGTTTTCGCTGCCCACTTTTGGCCCACTCGCGCAATTGCTGGCTTTCTTTTGTTGCTCAAGCGTAATGGGGCTAAAAGTGAGCTGAAGCCGAAAAAGTTGAAATCAAAATGAAGTAAGAACACACAAAAAGAAAATTAACCGGTTAAATCGCAGCTTAGTCAGCTGCTTCTTGTGTTGATGACTCATCTACTGCAGCCAGCAGAATTTTGTTTAATTAATTAGCGGTCTTAAATTATGCAATGCCAATTGCCATTTATAAATAACCTGCATTCAAAAGACTCTTCACAACTCACTCTCACTCACACCGCTCTCTCTCTCTCTCTCTCTCTCTCTCTCTCTCTCTCTCTCTGAATCTGCACGATAATTGTTTGGCATTTATCAGCCCAAAATATGCGTCATTTGCGAACGAGCTGGCAACGCTGCGTTGTTGCCAATTTGCCGGCCGGCCTGCCGCTGCTTGCCTCTCTGCCTTTGCCTGTACTCTAAACGTTTTGACTTGTTTTGCTCTTGTGCGAAAACAACTTTTTGCAAACTTCATTTGTGTATGTATTGTTTGCATGCATAAGTGTGTTTGTATGGAGGTATCAAATTTAAGTGTATGATTTTGTTCTCTATTATTGACAAATGATTTTGACACTTAAGACGAACAACGGCGCCACGCAAATATCGCCAGCAGCAGCTACAACAATGGACGCAACATATTCATTGACGGCGCCGTCGCTGCCGGTGGGTGACTTTTGTATGTATGTATGTGTGTTTTGCTTCTGCTTCTCTCTTTTATTTAAGTTGATTTTGCTCAAAGAAAGAAAAAAGACAATAACAATAACAAAACAAAACGCAACGATGACATCAACATGTTCGGTCTCCACCACTTCTCACATTCATACACACACGGCGAATTTCAATGCTGATGATAATTGTGAAAAGTGCGCAGCAAAAGAAATTGCACGAATGTTGCCAGCACGTTGACGTCAACTGTGGGCAGAGCGAAAGAGGGCAAATGTATATTCGGTGAGAAGAGCAGCAGCGAGGTAAGGTGAACAAGATCAGCGCAAACTGTGGGGAGAGTTGTGTTTGTGCTTATTCTGTTTTGTGTGCGGTCGTGCAAATTACTGAAAATCAAAAACGAAATTGTGCCATAAACAACAACAGCAACAATAACAATAACACTAACAGAAACAGGAACAGCTCGAACAAATCAAGTTCAACAGATGGCGCACATTTGCATTTCGGCAGCCCATGGGGACTATATGTTAGTACGCTACGGCCAGGGGGAGCAGGTGGCGCTGGCGTTGCCAATAAATTTTCAACAAATCCAAAAGGCAAGCAGCAAACAACATGCAAAGACAATTTATAGAGTCGCAAATTTTGCGCAAAGCCAACAAATCACTTGTATTGAGTCGTTGTCTCACATGGGCTCGTTAGAAAACCAAACTGGGCAACCGAATGAACAAACGAACAGACGACAGTGGCCATTAAGCGCATACAAATATGGCATGCAGTTGGCAGCAGTTGGGCCTAACTGTTTTTGGCCATACGCACACTTATAATATGTGCACATAATAATAATAATAAAATAGCTAAATGATCAATAATGCGTGGAGCGCAAGAAAGAGAAAGAGCAGGCGATGACTAAGCACGCGCTGCTGGGCGGTGCCAAAAGACAGCGATCAAAAACTATTAAAAACAATGCCAAATTAAGCGACAGCAAAAGAATTCACTGCATAAACACACACACACGTGCACACATAGAGATTAACATGCAAATAAAATAATGTGCGTATATGTAATTTCTATTTATAAAAGCTTGGGCACACTCAATGTAGTTGACACAAGGCAAAGATGCCAAAATCTTTTTAATGAGCATGCAAACTGCACTCTCTTTAGCGAGCTCTCTCTCTCTCTCTATTTCTATCTCTGTCTCCTTTTCTTTTGCTGGTGCTGGGACTACTTAACTGTGCAATAATAATAAGCACTGTTCGCTGCACTGTTACTGTTACTGTAACTGTTACTCTTGGCACATAATGCTAATGATGTTGAAATTGTATGTGTGTGGCAAGCAACAGCAGCAACAGAAAAAGCAGCAGCAGCAGGCAGTACTTGCCACATGCAACTGCAGCACGCAACATGTTGCCAATGTTGGCAGCAGTCTGGCTTTATGGTTGTTTTCATCTCTTATTTTTTTTTTGGTAGCAGCTCATGCTGCACATCATTAATCTTCCAATGTTGATTAATGCACAATTTTATGCTATTTTCATTATTTTTTCTACATATTACAAGAAAAAAGTGTTGCAGCTGAGGCATGAAACCAACGCCAGGGGGCGCCATTTGTCAGTGTGTGTGTTTGCTTTATTTGTTTTCTTTATTATTTCTTCTTATTTATTTCATTTTTCTATTCTGCTTGCAGAGCGGAAATGAAACAAGTGTAGATAAATGCAACTCGATATTTATTGTAATCTGCCTGCAGTTACAAATCGAACGTTTTCGCCTAGTCAGCGGAGAATTTCAATCAATTGGGAACAGTTGGTGCGCTGCGTTGGCCGAGAAAGTCAAAATATAATTTGAGCAATTAGTGAATGGAGCTGCGACAGCAACGCCAACTCACAAAGTTCGACTCTGACTCAATGAATTATGGGCGACGCCATTAATGAAAGAATTAATAAGCAATAAAAAAATAAAAAGTAGATACAGCGCGAATTGTGTAGGAAAACCGGCAAGTGGCCATGGCAACAGATTTTCGCAAACGAGACCAGACAAAGACCATAAAAAAAACCATAATAAAATGAGAAAGAGGTTAAATTCGAATTGTCGAAAACTTAATACCCTTTCAGACATATGGTAGATAGTGTTATTATATATATATTTAACCAATTGATCATAGTTCTCAATAATTAACTATTAACCTATATATTTATCCATATAAAAAACACTGAACCAAGAAGCTAGTTTAAATTGAAACAGTTATACATACAAACATGTATAATATTTATATACTCTATGATAGTGTCGAAGACGTCTGCTTTCATGCGTTACACATTAGGTGACAAAACTATAAAACCCGCTGCAAGGGGAGATTTTCGCAACCAAGTTGCATAGATGATATTTATGATGGTGTGACGATTACGAAGCCGAAGTTGCCCGTCTAAAGTTGCTCGTTGGGCCAAAGTCACCAGCAACCAGCAACCAACAACCAACAAAAACACCAGCAGCAGCACGCAACAACAACATTTTTGCAATCACAAAAATGTTAAAATAAAACACGCTAAAAATAAACTAAAAAGAATAGAAAGTTAATTAAGTTTTATTTCGCGCCGTTGCTTTTTGGTCTCTTGAGAGTTTATTTTTCATACTTTTCGCGGTTTTCAAAAGAAAAGCCCAACGCGACTTTGTCGTCCGCTGCTCATAATGATCAAGACGATGATAATGATGAACGAGCTGGGCCGCGTCGTTTGTTCTGCGGTTTGGTTTGGGCCTTTTTTCGTTTGCTGTATGCAGATTGTCTGTCTGCTTGGGGAAAAATTTGTGAAAGGCTTTGTCCAAAATAAATATGGGAAAATATCTATTGTAATTTGCTTTAGAAACCGCAAAACTAGTTGGGACATTACAAATTTTCGCTTGAAACTTTAGATTAAAGTAGAAAGAGCTTTAAAATATTTTTGGTGCTCCGAAGCCGGGTTAAGACCGTAAAGATAAATTATTGCCACAAGTTGGTGATTTATTATATATTATTCGATTTGCTAGCTTCCGTTTAACTGGTTCTAGGTTTTGTTTTCCATATATTATTAAGTCTGAAAATTGAATTGACGACAAATTGAAGATATTATCAGCTCCATAAATAGTATGTGAATATATTTTTGATAAGCATTAACAGATAATATATCTATATTATATCACATTTGCACCATGAACACATTTGCTTGATAAGAAAGAAACATATTAAAAATATATATGGTCAATAAGCTTTGGTATCGAGCTTCAAAAAAATATTGCTAAAAATTTAATTATATCATACTTTTTTATAATAACAACTGCTACTAAAAGATTCGATCATAAATAAACTTGAATTCATTTTGTATTTGATTGACTTGCCAAATATATTTAAAGTTAATTAAGAACAAAAAGCGATTTTTTAACATTTTAAAATGCGCCTGCCCCAATAATAATTTACAGTAATACCTAAGTCGTGCCTTATTAAGTTCGCTTCTTCGTGAAGTCTCGCAAGGCGGGGCTTTAGTTGAAAGGCAAAAAGCGAAAGAAAAAATATTTCATTCAATTAATATGACTGGGCATCTAGCAATATAGAGGGATGGTAAGTGGTTTTTGGGTCTGTTAAATTTATTATTTAAACGACTAGCAGATAAATTGTAAGAGCTTCAATGTGCCCAGGCCCGGGCAAACAAAGTCGAAGTCGAAGTCGAGTGAAAGGCTTTAAATGGGCAACAAATTGAGCCTATTGCCCTCTCGGATATCAATGCGCGCTCATAAATCCATCGGCAATGGTGATAATAAAGAAGCGACCACAATATCAAAGCCATTAGCCATTAGCAGCCGCAAAAAGTAAAAAAAAAAATTAAATAAAACAAATGCATTGAAAGGTTCATTAAAAAATATATGTATGTATGCTATGTATATTGACTTTATGTAGAAAAGAAATGCAACAAACGGGAAGAGATGGAAAAAACGAGGCATATTGGCGCGCCGACATGAAACAGATTCAACTGCGCTTTTGTGAAAGTATTCAACGGATACGTAGCGCACGAAAGAACCGAAAGATACAATTACAATACGGCTGACTTGGCTACAAGAGGCAGCGGCTAGCTGCTGCTGCTTTAGACCACATTGCAGTCAGCCACATGAATGGTTAGATAGATAGATACATTAGAATGGCGCGTCGGCCGTTGCCATGAAATTGACTGCTTTTGTTGGCCAAGTGGCTGACTGTTGGCTGACTCACGACGCGGCAAAGAGAATGAAATATATATATTTAGATATATATACATATATATATACTGGCCAAGATTATAAAGCCAAGCCAAGATGGATAGCTGTGTGTTGAAAAACTCATAATATGATATACATACTTCAATACTTGGAGGGGCTGCTCGCCGGCTGTTTTGAGAGGCCAAAAGAAATTGTTAATAGCGCAAATGGTAATGGTAATAAAAAAAAAACACCTGGCCAAGTTAGACGCTGCTGCTAGTCGCTTGGCCTGGCCAGCACACGAACATTGTTTCGGTTTGGCAACACGGCTAACACCGCTAACACGGCCAGGCCCCTCGAAAAGCCGTGCGGCCCGGCTTCCCATAGAGCCGCGCTTACCTGCAACAAAACTACAAGTACAACAACAACAACAACAACAACAGCAACAACTACAACTACAACTGCCACTGCCACTTCTCTCTTTATGAGTTCTTTAACATTGGCCGTGCCCCGCGGCAGACAAAGGCTGGGCAAATGCCTTGCGGCTAATGGCCATTGTCGTTTGCGGCCGTTGTCTTTGCCAAGTGCTTTACACTCGTGGCCAAATCTAGCAATTGCAAGGCAAATGCAATCAGCTCTGGACAATTCGAAAGGCAGTTTAGTGCAGCGAAAATCCAATCGCAGCTGTCAATGCCTTGCCCATATATTTTTTTGTTTTCACAACCTGCCAATGGGCGTCTCTTATATTATTATTTTCATTATTTTTATTTGAGGTAACATATCTTTTCTTTTCTCAGCTTTTCTTTTTTTTTCTTTTTTTTTTTTTTTTTTTTTTTTTTTTTTTTTTTTTTTTTTTTTTTTTTTTTTCCTATTTTTCCTTCTTTTTTTTAATTTTTTGCACATTTTTTTTTCTTGTTTTTGTTATGTTTTTATGGCCAACATGAGCCGCGCTTTAAAGGCCTGCAGATCGGTGGGCTGGACGGTAGTTAACGTTTGCCTTATTTATGGCGAAATTTTCGCAACTAATAGATACGTCATTCGCTCCGCTCGCCCTGTGTGGCGGCTTTCACAATGTGTATTCGGCCAAATAGATAACGTGGCTAAAATTAGTGCAGCTTTCTTCTATTATATCACACTGTTTAAACATTTACCAAGGAATGTAATCGGCTCGAGTGTGATTAATTAAACGAACGCAAGTTCTAGTTGCAGATATGAAAGTTTGGTTCACACCACTCTATATAAAGTTTATAATTGCCTTAAATTGTTGCTGGCATGAGCTCATTATTATACTATGCTGTCATCTTTATTAGTCACGTTATACAAATGACAAAAACTACACATATAATGCGTTCCAAAAGCCCATTCGTTTTGTGTGGTATTTTATCTTATAAAAGATTTAATTAACATTTTAAAAAAATAAATGTGTTGCAGACTTAAATAACCTTGCAGGCATATGGGTGATATATAAAATATATTAATGACTCAATTCTCTAAACGATTTTTTTTTTTTTGGATAAAATTGTTGTCAGGTCTTGAAAATCAAATAAATTGTTCGCTTATTATATACTATGTATCTTTATGATTAAACAGACAGGGATCTTTCTACAAGAATTAAGTTTTTCCCATTGATTATTTTTTAAGGTATTCGTGATAGTATTCCAATGTTCATCAGTATGTATAAGACAAACTAAAAAAAACCATGATCAATCGTTTCTATGGAATCTTTTTGATAAAATGACTTTGTATTAAGCTGACATCAAAGAAAAATCGCGGAAATGACTGTACTGACTCGACTTTTCTGTATTATAGTGCTGAATATGAATTTCCTGTTTAAAGTAAATGTTGTTATTCCAAAATATCATTTAATATTTCAGAAAATATGCAATTATTTGCAAGTATAATGAAAGTTATATTTTATTTCAATTATTATTAGTATATTTTTATCAGTATATATAGTATATATATACGGTTAAGTTTACAGACTTTTTTTCTAACTAGACTCTCATATGAAACTGATGCGTTTTAACGAGCGAACTTTGTAGAACAATTAGCTTTTAATTAATGCCCAAGGATTAATTTTACAACTGTTGGCCAATTGCTCTTCATGAAGCGCCCGAAGCTTTTGTGAATATCAGTTTAATGGGCGTCAGAGAGACGAAGCATATTCCACTTTAAAATACAAATCGCCCAACGTTAGGCAAATGACGGAACATCGTTTTCAGTTAGCTCCTGCGGCAAAGTCAACTTAAGCGGAATTTTATGTGCTGCCGGAAAAACTTGGCTAGGCACTAGTCGCTGGCACTCTTGACGGATCACCTCGGGATGCTGGCCCGTTGAGAAAATCTTGCCTGCCTGCAAATGACTCTCAATTAAAAACACTTTTTGGAGCACTTGGCTGTGACACCCCAACAGCCAGCCAGCGCGATTAAAGCCTATTTATATGACCATGGCCGCCGGAGCTGGTTGCGAACCGGCGACTGTTCCAGCCAATGGAGAGGATCAGCATATGCGTGTGTGTGTGTGTAGTAAATGTCAGCCGTCAGCGCTGCAGGGGCCACAAAATGTATTGCAGCATTTTGTCGCCCATTTTAGTAATTATTTTTACATATTTTTCTTTGCGTTTACATCAAATATATAGTTTTTTTTTTATTTTCTTTGAGAAGCTATTGAACTTGGCACAGGGTTTGAATTTTAAAAATAAACATATCGCCGCAAATGCGGAGAACATGCATAAATTTCAGTGCAGTGCAATGCAGAAGCAGGAAGCAAAAAAGTATCTGCAAGATGCGCGAGCAAAGCAAGCGAAAGTGTCGCCCACAAATACACACACATATACATTTATATACATATATATATAAATGCATATACACCCATATGGCAATGTAAATTTAGATAACGCATACAGAAAGCCGGCGAGAGGGCATTCGATTTGCAGCAAAGACAGCCGCATGCGAAATGAGATATATTGTATCTGCAAGATAAAAAGCACTTCAGCTGCTGCTGCTGCTGCGGCTGCTGCTTTTGCTGCATTTGCTGCACTGGGCCCCCATTTCTTTTGAACCGAGCAAAATGTAAAATGCCGCAATTAGACGCCGCAAAACGTCTTCAAGTGGCATGACTCCAGCTTCAGCCACATCTTCAGACGTGTGCTCTTACCATTTTGGCAATCAGACTTCAGTCAACCCACACAATGGCAATAGCAATCATATTGCAGCAAGATTTCTGGCCGTCGTCGTTGCCGTCGCCGTTGCTTGTCTCGCAATTGTTCTGCTTTTGGCTTTTGGGCCTCCTCCTCCTGCTCGTTGAGACCGCAAAATGAAACTCGTTTTGCAAACACACACACCAATATACACACACATGCACAGTTAGCCAACTCTCGTACATTATTTACCGACTTTGTCTGACGCCTGATATTTTTTTCCTACTCTTTTTTATGCATTTAGGCTGATTTTGGGCGTCAGTTGAGTTACATATACTTCTCGTACTTTCGTACTTAGGTGGGCAGACAAGATATGTATAAGTACACTCCTCACACACACACTCGCACTCACACTGAAAGAGACACTCGGATCTGTATCTCTAAGCACTTGTCCGTGTGGGCAGCGGAGGCTGGGCGTAGGATTGGCGTAGACGCCAAATGCGCTTACAGAGAGCTCAAATTGGACCACCCGTTGCCCAAACTGCATGCGATGGCAACAAGAAACAACAACAACAACAACAACCAAAGTGGCGCTTATAGCAAACCAACTGTCTGTATGTGTGTGAACTAAATTACATATGAAAAAAACAAAAATTGAAGAAGCAAGCAATTTTAATTGAGTTAATAATCTTAATGGATTTTCTGACTTAATTACCAGTTTGTGTGCCTCTCTATTGAGTTGAGTTTTTTTTTGCTTTTATTATCTTTATTTTTACTGTACAATTTCTACAAAGTTTTGGCACAATTGTGTTTGCTCAATATACCTCATTAATAGCAGCGCTTTAACATATCACTGTTAAATGGCATCAACAGCGATCTGCTTTCGATTAACATATAACATTTGCTTAAGCTAACTTTCTTTTAACATGCATGATCTGAATGCAATATCCACAAGTTTAAACTTGTTCATTTCTGCAATTTCTCTGGATTTTAATCAGTTGAATCTATTCCATGTAGTTTCCTGCTGTTTGAAATATGTTCTACATTTTTTATTTTTTAGCTTTTTATGTTAGTCATGTGGCCCTGTTTAAAATATTTTTATGGATCGCTGCCCTCAACTACAACAAATAGTGTTGATTTTTTTACATTTACTTATTTTTATTATTTTTGCTGTCCATCAGTTGTCATAAAAATGATAATAATAAAAAGCATTTGAATGGAATTCTCGGCGATGCTAATTTATGTAAATTGCATAAATTTTAATTAAACACAAGTTTAAACAAATGTCATGCGAATTGTGGCGAAAGTTTGTAGCAGAAACAACAACTATCGAAACAATAAAATTTGTAATTTTATTCAGTAGTTTTATGAATGTGTGTGGGAACCCGAGAGCGCAGGCCCCGTCGGCTGAGTCATAACACAGACGCGTGAACTTTTTTATCAGCATGTGCAATTGAGTCTAGAATCTAGGTGCACTTAAAAAATATATAGGCACATATACATGCATACATGTATATTTTTAAATGTTGTAGGTATTTGTCGCCTGAATAGCGCCGTTTGATACATACATAAATATACTTAAGTGATAAGACGGCGACAAAGTGCGCGCAATGCTAAATGATTGCGCTTAGAAAAAATCAGTTTGTTTATTTGATTAATCAAGGAAAAATTATTATTTGCTCATTACACACTGTTACTTAACAGCGTGCTCCTTTGAAAGTTCGGCAATTTGGCAGGGCCTGCAAAACTAAACTGTTAAACGGCACTTCAAATGATTTCTGATAAAACAAAAAGTCTGGCAACAAGTCCATGTTTTGTTTACAAATTCGCCGCGGCTCTGATTGGTGACAAGCTGTCTGTAACGCTAATTGCCATTGTTGTTGTTATTCTTGTAGTTCTACTTATGGAGGAAACAGAAAATAAACACTATAAATTTGTTTCGGTCACGATATAAAATGAAAGAAAAACGATGAAAAAATATATTCAAATCAAGTTGTAAATGAATACGTTTTTGCGTGCAGGCTATCTTTGTTTAGGCAGAAACTATATGTAATAATAAATAAGCAAAAAGACACAAATCATGTAGATAAATAATATGCAAAACGAAGCGGCGAAAACGAAGACAAAGAGTTGGAGGCAGGGGCGCGTTGGGGTAGTATAAAGAAAGCGTTTTGTTACAGGCGTAAATTATACACACAACGAAACTCCCACAGGAAGTTCGATAGCAGCAGAAACAATGCCCAGCAGCACCAACGGCAGCGTCGACTGCAGCCGCGGCGGCGGCGACGGTGCAAGACAAAGCACATAAAAAAATCATAAAATATTGTATGAGTGTGCATGTGTGTGCCATGCAAGCGAAAACCGTATATGACCCAATTAAGTGAACCCAAGCGCTTGTGTAATTATGAAAGCGTCGCTGTGTAAGTATGTGTATGTGTGTGTTTGTGTGCATTGGAGCTGGAATTTGCAACGAAGCGAAAAGGTTGCCACTCTTGCCGAAGTTGTTGTTTCTGTAAACATTGTAGTTGTCAGTGCTGGTCATGCAGATTGCAGACAGCGGCGAGAGCGCCATAGACAAGAGAGCGAGTTTGGCAGACGCTCTCACACCCAGTCAGACAAACACACAGACAAGAAATGCATTAAGCTGAATCGTTGACCGCAAGCGGTGCAGGCAGCACAAAATCCAATTGGAACGGAAATCAAATACCAAAGGCAGCAGAGAGATATATGTACATATATATACAACACGGTAGCAGCAACAACAATAAACAAGTGGCCAAATGGCGACAATAATATTGTGTCTTAGAGGCAAGAGGTCAACAGCATAAAATGCTACCACACAAAAGCCGCAATAAAGCGAGGAAGTGGCATAAGCAAAAAGGCAATAAAAAATAAGCGGCCGCCACAGCAGCAGCAACCCTTGGGTTGCCCTTAATTATTTTTAAAAATGGAGTTTAAAGTGCACACATGTATATACATATATATGTGTACACAAGTGCTTATAGGCGCAGTAATAATGAGAGCCCCACCCAAAAGACGCTTAAACTTTGGCACTAAATACCACGCAAACACACACACACGCAAAGCACTTGCGTGTCCTGAGGAGTGTGCCAGAACATAAACGTGTAGGCAAGCTCGGGAGAGACCGACAGAGAGTAAAGGGAAGAATGAGCGTAAGCGAGTGAGTTAACGGAACACACCCCAGCCCTGATATTATAAAATTGCATTAGCACTTGAAGAGCGCAAGAGAGTCAGATGCAAAAGGGAGCGCTAGGGCAAGAGAGCCCGTAAAGGGGAAAAAACACAAAGAGAGGGACGCGCCGAATTGCATGCAGAGACAGCTGTGTATGGGTGTGTGTCTTTGAGTGTGTGTGTGTGTGTGCATGGAAACAAAGAAGTATACCAACAAATTTAATGATTTCTCGTGGCCCAGGTGAGCAGACACATGGCAAGGACATGGCACGGGACGACGGGCGAGGTGACAACGATAGCAACAGCAAAAAGGAAGCACGCCGGAAACGGCACACACAAATGCATTCACGTCTAGGGTGCAAGACAAATGACGAGTGCATAATTACGTTTTTGACAAATACGTAATGTTGCCCGAGTGAGTCATTCGGTTATCCTTAGGGATGGGAACGGTTTGTCAAGTTTTCCAAGTGACATGACTTTTAACTTTAGTAAAGCTTTTAAATGTTAAATTAAAGAAATATTTTAAGTTTAACTTTTGTATGTAAATACTTATTTCTCTGATATCAAGCACTTAACTTTTTGCAAGAATGTATTGGGAAATGCTTAGGCTTACATGTTCTCATTGGAACGGTGCATTATTGGTCTAATTTAAATATAAGTGGTAGCTGGAAAATGAGAAATAGCATTGTAAAATACCAATAATCTGCAAATAATTTAAACTCAAATTGGTTCGATATATTTTTAGCAAATAAAATTGGGAGTCGGGAATAGACGATTGAAAGATACCCTGTTTTCATAACTGCGATTAAAGCTGGGTACAGGATATACCCTAGCCGGGCACATCCAAAACAACCTAAGCAAAATTAAAGGTAAGCTTACCTGAGGCAAAGCACCGGCATCAAATCGGTTCTCCATGTTGTCCGACAATAAGAGTGTATCCTGCTGCTGCTCTTCCGGCTTCTCCAGCTGCTGCTCCTTGGTCTCCTCGACCAGATGCTTCTCCTCGGTGGAGGAGGACAACGGGGACGGTGTAATGTCGACAATGTCCGCCTGTTCGGGTTGCAGTTCAAGCGTTGTGGCAACTGCAGCTGCTACCGGCTCCTCCACTTGTGGAGAATCCTCAAGCGGGCTGAACAAAGGAGCACTGGTGTCCAGTAACAAACTCTGATCTTGATCCTGTTGAGCAAATGCATCGCTAGAGGTGTGTTCCAGGTAGAAGGAGGCTTGCATAGGATCAATTGGCTGCTGTTGCTGATGCTGGTGCAGCTCCTCAATGGAGGGTGATTGGGAAACAAGCTCCTTCTCCTCCACATTAAGCAGCTCCTTCTCCTTGAGCGGCTCCTCGCCGAGAGGCTGCTGCGGCAGTGGCTGCACCGAGTTCAGAATGTCCTCAATGGAGGCATTGGGAATCGACTCGCCATACATAGAACGCTTCATGATGTCATCCTCGTCGTCGTGGAACTTTTGTGTGTGCAATAAATCGATCTCTGCCTGCGGTGCCTCCAAGTCGACGCCCAAATCCGCGTCCAAGTCAACGCTCGTCTCCGGGCCGTGATCGAGACGCTGTTCCAGCTGCTGGTAGCCAGCGCTGCCATTCTGATGCACCTGCTCCGATAAAAGCTCTTTCTCGCCGGGGAACGTGTCGTCCTCCTGCTCCAGCTCATGCGGACGCCTGTCAGCCCCAGTGTCGAACTCGCATTCGTCCGGCAAGGCAATCGTGTCCATGTTGCAGTCACGTGCGCCCTTGCGTGGGCTCTCCGCGACGAGATCATCGGTCAGCAATTGACGTCCTAGCGCCTGCAACGGCTCCACCATCGGTGTCGGCGACGAGGGGGAGGCCGTTTGTGAGCCAAAGTGTGGCACGAACTCAACAGCATTCGGGTTTAGCAGCGAATGCGACTCCAGCTCCACATCTGACTCGGCCAGGTCTGGGTTAATTGGAGCTGTGTTCTCCTTGTTATCAAACTGGACATCGCTGGCCAGTTGTTCGGGTTCCTCCTCCTGCTGATGTTGTTGCTCGCTAAGGCTGCTGGTCCCATAGGTAGTTGCTACTGAACTGGCTTCCTCCTCATCCTCGTCCACGTTTTCGTTCTCCACATTCTCAATCTCGTTCTTATTTGACTGCATTTGCTCGGCCTTTGGCTCCACTTCGCCCGTGGTGGAGGTTGTGGTTGTCGTATTGGAATTGCTCGAAAAGTCACCATCATGCTTAATAACCTCGACGTCTTCGTCTTCTTCTGCATCACCGGCAGCTGCTACGTCGCCCTCGTAGTTTCTGTAGTTAGCTGCGCTGCCGACGCCATTGCCCAGGCTCAAGTCCATGCCGAGCGACATGTAAGCGTCGCCGCTGCTGCTGCTGCCAACAGCGACGCCGTTGCCGTTGCCAACACCAACACCAATACCATTGCCAAAGGCGACGTCAACGTCGACGTCGGCGTCGCTAAACTTTTCGCCGTAGAATTGATGTTGTTGTTGCTGTTGCTTTTCGCTCTGCTGCACTTCTTTTATGTACTTCCATTCTTCGTCGTCATCGTGCTCACCAGACTTGGGCCCAATGTTGGGCACCAGCTCGGCGGCGGCGGCGGCAGCAACATCTGCGCTGCCAGCGTTTTGCAGACTCTCCGCGAGGCGATTTTGCAAGTAATTGTCAAAGTGCGCGTTATCCTCGTGTTCCATTTTGATACTTGGTGCTGCTTGCTTCGCCTTTAGCAACAATCAATTGCCTTTATACTAGTTTATTTTGATTTGTGTGTGTGTGTGGTTGTTTTTTTTTTTTTAGATTTTTATTTTTTGTATGGTTTATCGGCTTGTTCGTATCTTATTTAAGATGCCCAACAAAATAATCTGATGTACTTCAGTTTGTGCTCTCGCTTGCTTGCTCGTGATTCACACGCCGCTTCTTGGCTCTTCTTTCTTGCAAATTCTCCTTTTGCTCTCTCGCCGCACAGCCGCTGACATACACGCACGCACACACACACACACGCGCGCGGATTGAGAGAAACACACACACAGACACAAACGAACAGCCGCCAATCACGAAGTGCTTCTTCTTTTTGCGCAGTCCTGCTTCCTAAATGTGCTCACAAATTTAACTGACTTTTAACGCGCAAGCACACACATTAATTTATATATATTTAAACAAAGAGAGTTCAATCTAGTGTAAAGTTGTAACAATTCGCAATTTTTTTTGTAACTTTTCTTGTGTGTTTTCAGTTATTTTTGAATATCAGTTTGCCGACCGATTCTTGCGCACATACGACCTTCCAGCTTTAAAACAGAATTCACAATGTTGTGCTCGATATAAAAATTCGATATTTTAGCACTGATGGTAACATATCGAACGTGGGCAGAATGGTGAATATATGGGTGTTGAGTATATATAATGACTAATGGGGAAATATATCGATTATTCACTCGATAAATTTGCAAAACGGAGTACATACAAATCGAGCACGAGAAGATGGCTAACTTTAGTAAAAAAACGATTTTTTTTGAGCGCCACTTTACAGTTATTTTAATGAGTATATTTTAAAAACTAATGAATTTTATTGAGTAACTTAGTTACTAGTATAATGTTATCACTCGTAAACTTAAGATGTCAGGAAGCAGAACCATGTATTAAATGCAATCGACTCTTTAGAGCTTGATAGCTCAGCATTGTTGCTTGTAGCCAGGAGTCCTTCACGTGAAACCGTTGAAAGGGCTTACTATGTCGTAAAAATTGGCAATAATACTTGTCGTAAATCAGTTTAACAACGGCATTTTGTACAGTAAAAGATGGACGATTTATGTCTGTCCAACATTGGCCACTAATCTCAATATTTGCGTTCGTTAAATTCGTATTATCTGTGATAAAATCACCGTCGTCCCACCAAAGAGGCACACCTTCAACATCCTGGCACTCTAGCATGCGGTCGTCCTCTTTCTTCTCAAATTCGAAAACCATTTCCATGTACTTAACGCCCACATTACAGCCCGAGCCGGTGGGTAGGCCCAGCGCTGCGGCCACATCATCCCATTCGTCCACATTGAGAGCTCCTCCGCGAGCTTTTACCAATGCGAATAATCTGGAAAATTACATGAAGTTAATTAACGTTTGGAAACATGTATATCCTTGGCTCTTATACATACTTGTACTGACTGACGAGCAGTTCCTGTATGCTACATTCACTTTTTAGGCCACTTCGCCTTAGGAAATTTCGCTCCTGTTGCTGCGGGGTGCTCCAATGCCAAAGCGAAGATTTACAAAGCGAAGATTTGCCAATCGAAGATTTGCCGGGATTTTCCACAGGTTTTTCTATCTCCGGACTTGGTTCGGGACTGGGAATTTTTGTCTGTGTGGCAGGCAGCTCTTTCAGCTTTGGCTCTGGTCGCTTTGGCTCTAGTACCTTTGGATCTGGCAGCTTTGGCTCTGGCGGCTTTGGCTCTTGTGGCTTTGGTTTTGGCTTCGCTTGTTGACTAGTGCTGGCAGGAGTCGAAGTTTCGATTGCTTCTGGGTGCTTTTTTCTTATATGGCGCATTAAGTTGTGCATAGATCCAGCGGCATATTTGCAGTGGGGACACGGCTGGCACTGTGAAACGGGCACCCTGCCCTTGTCATGGTTACGTTCATGGCGTTCCAGGTTGTACGCCCTGTTTGTGGTGTAAGTGCATCCTCTGCGCCTGCAATGAAGGTGCTCGCGAGGATTGTCCATTTTGCGCGATGTTTACATTTTTAGCTTCTGCTACATTAGAGTTGCCACAAGTCGGTCCGAACAAGTTCGCTGGAACTACTAATTTAAGTGAACCTACGAACCTAATCTTAAGCTCATTTCGTTCGTTTAGCTTTATATGATTGAACAATGTTAAATTGTGGCCTTTTACAGCGCTAAGTTTAAATATGAAACCAAAAGGAATATATAAATCAGATCTTTATATATTACAAACAGTGCCTCTCACTGATTATATTGAATTTTCCTGTACATAGCACAGTTGCATATCAGCCGTTTTCTATCTTTCGTTATGCCAATAAACAGATATCGATAGACTTCCGTAACAAATTATAGTTTACGTGAAGGATGTGATAAGGCTTTTTGAGGCAATGCATTGACAAATGCATTTCGATGGTAATAATTGTAATTTTGAAAAACAGACCAAAAATAAAGTAAAATGTAAATATTTTTAAATTTTACCTTAGCAACTATCGAATTTTTCCGATTAGTCACAGGCGCAATCCCTAAATGCGTGCAGTGAGAATCAATTGGTGCCGATTACTTAAAACCACCTCACCGGCAATTTTAACTGACCCCACATAAGAGCTACGGTCGTACATAGTACGATTGATTGAAGCACCTGTGAACAAAGTGCGCTGTTATAAGTTCATCAATAGCGTTAGCCTGGTAAGTTTCTAATTATGGACTTGTTGCTCATTTAAAAACTGATTTAAACAGTAGATCAAAGTACTTACACTCAGCAACATTCGACTGCGCATTTTTTGATAACGAATTTTTTAAATTCCTACCAGCAGCTCACACACACACACATACACACAAGTTTAACATACGTGACGTCGACACTGACCTTGAACTTAAAATGGCAGCGGAACGCTTGGACGTAATTATATTTGGGGCCACAGGCTTCACGGGCAAATACACCGTTTACGAAGCGGTGTCTGTGCTGAAGGATCTACGCTGGGGCATTGCCGGACGCAATCGGGAAAAGCTTCAGGCGGTGTTAAAGGAGATGGGCGCAAAGGCCAACAAGGATTTGTCACAGACGCCCATTGTCATCGCTGACGTCAACGACGAGTCTTCGCTGCTCGAAATGGCCAAGTCATGCCGTATCGTGGTCAACACCACGGGTCCCTATCGTTTCTACGGCGAAAAGGTAGTTCGTGCCTGCATTGAGGCCGGCACCCATCACGTGGACGTCAGCGGCGAACCGCAGTACATGGAGACGATGCAGCTGAAGTACAACGAGCGCGCCAAAGAACGTGGTGTGTATGTGGTCAGCGCTTGCGGCTTCGACTCCATACCCGCTGACATGGGCATCGTTTTCGTTGAGAAGAACTTCGACGGCGTCGTCAATTCTGTGGAGACTTTTCTCGTCAATGGCGTTAAGGATGCCGATGCAGCTACCGGCAAGGCTGGCCTCAACACGGGCACCTGGGAGAGCGCTGTCTATGGCCTGGCGCACGCAGACGAGCTGCGCGGCATACGCCAGCAACTGTTCCCGGAACGCTTGCCCAAGTTCTTTCCCCTACTGAAGGCTCGGCCCTTGATGTTCCGCTCCTCAGAGGTGAACAAGGTGTGCCTGCCGTTCCCGGGCTCAGATCGTTCGGTGGTGATGCGCTCCCAACGTTTCCTCTACGAACAGGACAAGAAGCGGCCGGTGCAGATGCACGCTTACATCGGATTTCCATCCTGGTTTGCGGCTATAGTGGTCGCTCTTTTTGGCGTGTTCTTCAGCGTGATGTCCAAGTTTGAGTTCGGTCGCAGTCTGCTGCTCAAGTATCCCAGCATACTATCCGCCGGCTTTGTATCCCGTGATGGACCCACAGAGGCGCGCATGGAACGCACCTACTTCAAGATGACCATGAAGGCGACAGGCTGGCCTAGCTCACAGCGCCTGGCTGAGGGCACCGATCAGTACAAGGATCCCCCGACCAAAACCTTAATGGTACGCGTATCTGGTCCGAATCCCGGCTACGGCTCAACTTGCGTTGCTCTGCTCTCCACGGCGGTCACCATTCTCCGCGAGAGCAACAAAATGCCGGGCACTGGTGGCGTCCTTCCCCCAGGCGCTGCTTTTGCCAAGACCAGCCTTATAAGCGAGCTGGAAAAGCATGAGCATGGCATGAAGTTTGAAATTCTGGCCAATAAATAAATTGTTGCCAGGTTATATTTTTTTGCATAGTTTAAAGCATAATTGTTAACGCTAAGCACGAAGTTCAATTTGTAGTTATTGCAAATAAAATATACTAATTGGTAGCTTGTGATTTAACAAATGCATTTAAAAAAATGAATATACGAATTGGCTGCTTGGCCA
Organism: Drosophila lacertosa; assembly: GCA_004143845.1. Taxonomy (NCBI): domain Eukaryota; kingdom Metazoa; phylum Arthropoda; class Insecta; order Diptera; family Drosophilidae; genus Drosophila; species Drosophila lacertosa. Next base: position 40,889 of record SCDZ01000121.1, read on the forward strand.
TGTTTAAGCACTGCTGCAATCGATAACACACAACGATAGTATCGATAAGCAATTGCGCCAGCATTGCAACACTCTTTGTTCATCTGGCAACCCCGCCATGGTCGCCGTGTTTGTTTACCTGTTCGCATGCACAGCTACTTCGTGTTATTTCCATTTTGGACGTCAACACAAAAACTATAATTAAGCCATGAGCGCCGAAATATCTGGCTTTCGGCGCTTTCTTCACTGGGGTCCAATAACAGCACTCAGTAAGTACATCCAATTCATAACTTTTTGCAGGTAACATAGCATACGCCCATAGGAGCGTTAAGCGCTTTGCTTATCAGAGTCCAATAAGAACTGACTAGTTGATGACATTTTCAAATTAGTAAGCGCACAAACAAAGTGAACGAACTGCGAACAAAAGCGAACCAACAATTGGCCAATAACAAATGGGCCACGTTAAGCGGCAACCGAGACCCCTCAGCACCCACTCACGGCATTAGCGTTTTGTCTGCAGCGTAATATCATATTTCATATGCCGAGACGGTCAACGGCGCCATTGAACTGTCCACCCTCCCCCTTCTAACCGCTGGTCGCCAATTGATGGACGACATGGACGTTCTTCAGGAGTGGCCCGTCATTTAATTCGCGTAAAATGCTGCGCTAATTGCGTTTTAGTTGCCGCTGCTCGCAAGGATTTCTCCTTCGCTCTCCGTGCTGAGCATGGCGTGCAATCTGCCTATTGAGACCCATCGGCACAGAGGCTAATACGGCCATAAAGCATCCGGTTCATGTTGCGGCAACGGAAAAGGCAACCTTGATATTGAACGGCGATACAATTGTACACAGCTTAATTACTAAATTTGGCGCCGCTTGTTGCTGCCACCGCCGGAAGGGTGGACGACGATGGTTATGCCCTCGCCGCCGTCAAACCCGCCTCCGCCGTCGCCGTCGCCTTCGCCCCTTCGCTTCGGGAACGTTGGCAAACGCAGTTAAAATACAATTGCCACCCTCTTGTGTTAACGCTTGATCAAGACGCGATATAACAGCAAGTAAGACTGGCATAACTGGCTATGCCCGACTTGAGGATACCCTGGTATGTCCACGAAGACAAGACAAGCAGTTTACAAAACAAATTTGGTGGCTCTAGCTTTTAAAGTCTTTGAGATATGCTCAAAAAATAATGTCAACAAATCGATATGTATCGATTTTAGGCCAGCAGTGTGAGCTATCAACAATGAGCCATTAAAACTGGAGTTCCTTATGGTAAACAGAAAGTTGAAAGTCCTTAGCCAATATAGTTTTGGAGATACTCTCACCAAACTCTATCTTCCAATCGATATTTATCAATTTTATATAAAACGGTTAAGGTAAACAGTAACTTTAAAAATAAAACCATAAGATTCTAGCCTTTTTTTTAGCCTGTTACAAACATATGACAAAACCCATTAAACCCTCTTTTACCCATTTTTTGGGTACAGCGCATAATAAAAACAAATAAATGTATTTAATTTCATTGGCACGCAAAGTGTTCAGTAGAGAAACCCAACTCCACTGGACAGCTCTGGTGGATAAGGGGACGAAATATGCATTAACAAAGCATTCATCCGATGTTAAAGCATGCGTACGATTTATAATTTGTTTTTGTCTTTCGATCCATTTCAGGCATCATTAAATGCATAACGCTGACGACACTCTATATGAACTCCATGTGGTGGCCACCAAATCAATCGTTTGCCGCTTTCACACACCAGGCGCTCTTTCTGCTGCTCTCCACGGTGGCCACATTCAATTACATCATGGCCACGCTGACAGGTCCCGGCCTGCTGCCCAAACAGTGGCAGCCAAAGGTAAAGAACGACCAGCCCAAGACCAACTACTCAGCCACTACCCAGTCCCAGCTAGCGACATTAGGCAGCAAAAACAACAATAAAACATTTTGTCATGACATTGGCATGCATGGAAAATGTTTGTCAACTTCTGTCGGTCGCTGTTGCTCCCCTTTGGGTCACTATACCAAATGCCAGGGCGTGTCCAGAGCTCGAGCTGTTTACTACCACACACAAAAACACACAGTTAGTTTGCATTCATAGTAAATGTAGGTTAGGTCTTCTTTGAGCTTGAATTAATAGTATGACTGACCGAAACCAAAAGCGGATATGCCTCATTTAGTTAGCTGTATGTAATAATCTTTTATTTTCCGTTTCGCATTTGTCAAAACCAAACCTAGGTTGGGTTAAATTTAATTACTTGGCTTAAAGTCGCAGCAGTTAAAAGTATTTATTGAAGGATATATTATAAAATTCATAACAATTCAATGCAACCTTCCTAACCATATGCTACTTAAGCTAATCCCTAAGCAGTTGGGGTTTTTGTAAACAAGTCCTTTGACGCCGTGTCCTTAAGCTGTTGACATGCACTCGCCTGGTCGCTTATTTGTGCCGCGTCACCTTTGGATCGGAAACGATGGTTTAGCCGAACAAAAGCCGTGCCAGCCACTTGTTCGCATGTCCTGCACACCCAATCCGACCGGGCCCAGTGCAATTGCCAGTGCACGAATCTGTTCCAGTCAGAAATTGGGTCAGCATTTTTCGACGGGCTGATGTCGCGTGCTGAACCCTTTATCGCAGCTGGCGCGTAATGCAGCATTTAAACGCTGCAATTTGCCTGCAAAAAACGTCGGCAAGCCCAACGATAAGCTGCCCAGACAAATATATATATAAAATCTGTGTGGGTGGTGGCAATAATTTTTTTTGGGGCCGCCCAACCCATCTAATAATTTATGGCCCAAAGTCTGACACGCGAACGTAGACGCAGCCGCTGCGGAGCTGTGCCCGTAATGCAATTACCTGAATTTACATAAGTGTTTTGTAGGCCAGACGCGACGCAATGGGCGCTGACCAGCTGGGCGGGGCAGCTAATGGGGGCTGTGGCTGGGTGTGGGGAGTTGACGGCGTCGTTGGCATAAATCGTAAAACTCGCATATATCACGCATATAAAAAATATGTATATAAAATATTTTAATTGGACAAGGACCCCAAGGACATCGACTGCCTGCAGTACTGCAAGGAGTGTGAGGGCTACAAGGCGCCGCGATCGCATCACTGTCGCAAATGTAGGTGAACCCCAAACCGAACACCCTTTCCAATATCCTCTTAATCAATTATATTCAATCAGGCAATCGGTGCGTAAAGAAAATGGATCATCACTGCCCGTGGATCAATCACTGCGTTGGATATGCGAACCACGCCTACTTCAGCTACTTCCTGCTCTTCTCCATACTGGGCAGCCTGCACGGCGCAGTGGTCCTCAGCTGTTCCTTTTATCGCGGCATCTATCGGTATTACTACCTGACCCACGGGCTGGCCCATTTGGCCAGCGTTCAGTTTACCATCAGCAGCATTGTCATGTGCATCCTGGGCATGGGCCTGGCCATTGGCGTTGTGATTGGCCTGAGCATGCTGCTCTACATACAATTGAAGACGATCGTCAGCAACCAGACGGGCATTGAGATCTGGATTGTAGAGAAGGCGCTCTATCGCCGTTACCGTCTCCTGACCGAAGAGCCCTTCGTCTATCCATACGATCTCGGCTGGCAGCTCAATCTGCGCCAGGTGTTCAACGAGGAGTGCCAAAAACGTGGCGACGGCATCGAATGGCCCGTCGTCGAGGGCTGCGATCAGTACACGCTAACCGTAAGTGCAAGGACTAACCAATGCAGCTTGAAAGTTATGCTAACCCAGCACACATCCTTAACAGCGCGAGCAGCTGGCACAGAAGGAGGAGAAGCGTGCACGAACACGCGTCTATAAATGCATCAGCCCCGTCACGGGCCGCTGGCTGCCGATCTTCTCACAGGGCTGGCGCGTCTGCATCAGTGCGCCCTGCACGGACGAGCCGCGCATTCGCCTGCGGCCGGACGATGTTATCAAGGTAACGCGTTTCCGTCGCAACTGGTTGTTCGGTGAACGGGTCAACTCCGAGCTGGACGAAGCCAACGCCACGCAAAAGAAACCGCTGCGCAAAGGTCCCATTCGTGGCTGGTTTCCACGTCGCAGCGTCGTCGCCATCACAGAAATGCCGGATTCCGAGAGTAGCGACGATGTGAAGAACGTTAAAACCCCGGCTAGCAATGGACACAGTCACGGCAAGCAACAGCCACGCAATGGGCAAGCCAAGAAGTACATGTAGTCCCGCGAGAAGGAAGACCAGGAGGAGCACAGCAATTGGGCTGGGAGCAGACCATGGCAATTTCAATTACAATATGCAATGCGATCATCTGCAGATCGGCTTGTTAATAGTGATAGAAACCTATTTTGATATACAACTGCAGGCCATTTTCTCGTTGACATTGTTAGCTGAAAGCCAGTAAATAAAAGTTGAGTCTCAAACGTTTGAAAAACACGAAGCTTTCTTCGACCTCTAAATTAAGCTGGACAAAATAGTCGTTGTTTTGTAAAAAAAACTACGATCATTTTCTCCAGCTAGGTTCAGGTGTCCACCAGCTGATATATTTATAATATTTACACATATGTATGTTACATATGTATAATAATAATATGGTATATATATATATATATAAAATTGTATTCCACATACGCGTATAAAAATGATCACATTACACAAAATTTTATTTGGACGCCATTGTTGCCTCAATATCCTCGACTGTGCGCGGCACAATGGCAAAGTTCTCCACTCCGGTCTTGGTTATCAGCACGTCGTCCTCGATGCGGACGCCGCCAAAGTTGCGGAAACGTTCCAACATTTCAACATTAATGTATTTACGTATTTGAGGATCAGCGAGTGCTTTATCTAAAAGCTGGCTAATGAAATAGCAGCCCGGCTCAATGGTCACATACATGCCAGCCTTAAGGATGCGAGCGAAGCGCAGCTTGCTCAGCCATGGCTCGCTGGGGCGATCCGGGGCATTGGTTAAATAACCGCCCACGTCGTGGACATCCAGGCCAAGTAGATGCCCCAATCCGTGCGGTTGAAAAATACCAGAGACGCCAGCTTCGAGCATATCATCCACATCGCCGTTAAGCAGGCCACCGGTCTTGAGACGTTCGAGCAGCACCCTGCCCGCCAGCTTGTGCATGTCCACCCAGGAGGCACCGTCGCGTGCTGTACTCATCACAGCATTACGCGCGTCCAGAACGGCATTGTAGATGAACTTCTGATCCTCAGTAAACTTGCCGTTTGCCGGAAAGCTGCAGGTGATATCAGCTGCATAGCCACAATAGTTGGCGCCCATATCGAAGAGACACATCTCGCCATCTTGGATGGGCCGATTGTTGGGTGCACCAGCGTGGCCATAATGCAAGATTGCCGAGTTGATGCCGCTGCCGCAGATGCAGGTGTACGACGCGTGACGGCAACCACCCACGGCATAGGAATGATGCAGAAACACGGATTCGCCCTCGTACTCCATGCGCCCAGGACGAATGAACTGCATTACCTTGATGTGCGCATCCGAGGACACTTTGGCCACATAGCGCAAGACCTCAATCTCCTCCGCAGACTTGATAACGCGACATTCCGAGATTATGGGATAAAGCAAGTCACAGTTTGTCACGTATTTCTCTTTGCCCGCAAACTCTGGCGGCTGCATTGTCAGCCCGCTATCGCTGTTTGTGCCACTGAGCGTGAGTATCAGCTTGGGCGCGGTCTTCTCCAGATAGGCTTCGAGTTCATCGACATAGTAGACTTCGTCCACCTCATACATGGATTTGAAGTCATCTGGGTTGAGTAGTGCACCCATCCAAGTTCCATATTCTTCGGGTAAGCGTGGTACAAATAAAATGGAAGTCGGCTGAGCTGTCTTCACATCAATGCTGAGTATACCGTAGCAGCCCGGCTCCTTGGCGCCGAACAAGTACTGGAAATAGGACTCCTGGCGGAACAAATAGTCCACATCCGTATTGTACAAGCTCTTGTCCTTGCCACCCTCCAGGAGAACAAGCAGCTGACCCGAGCTTAACTTAAGACGATCGAGCGAAGATGAAATAATTGCCTGACTAACTTTGTTCCTATTGTTTTTGAACAATGTCATCGGCACTGCATGACAGGATCCCATTTGATAGCTGGCCATTTTTGCTTGACGTTACGATTACCAAAGCCGGAGAGCAACTGGTGTGTTTTTGCCCTGATTAGCTTGTCGATATCTACATGAAGTACTCGAGCTGCAATAAATAAACGTTGATTATAAGTGGTTTTCTTGTTATTCTTTGTTGTGTTCTGTTTGCTGGTCGTGTCGTAATCCCAACGATAACTGAGTTGTGCCCACAATTATTTTGTTGTATCTGGGTGAGAAAATTGCGCTTGTAAATTATATTTGCCTCTTTGTTTTTGCGATTTTGTTTTAGTTAATTCTTCTGTTAATTAACAGTCTGCTTGAATGTTATTTACAGTGGACGCCAAGTTATCGTAGGAAAAACTGCAGAGACCTTTTAATTAAGTTTAAAAGTATTTTATAATGTGTTTTAATTTTAATTTATTTATTTATTGAATTTATTTATATTATTTACTTTATTATATGTTTTTTAAATTGTACAGCTGCTTAATAAAGACCACTGTCATGCCTTACTGACAACATCGATACTAATAACAGAATTTATCGTATTAAAAAAAGATATGTAGAATTGCTCATTGGTGTTGTTATTCATTTTTTACCAAACTTTTCATCCAGTTCTTTGGGCAATTTGAATATATTAGCATTCCAAGATAGTTCACAAATCTGTATGTAGTTCTGACTCATTTAATATTTAGATTTAATAAAATTGAACACGCAAACACGCTATCATTTATGTGCTGTTGAACTATGCACAAATACAATAGATATTATAAAAGAAACATAAAATCAAACGAACGCTAGCAGAAATACAGATGCATCAAGTTCGTTTAGCTGAAACCAGTTCACATTCACTCCGTGTACATTTGTATCATCACTATTGGCTTTAGCTGGTCACATTGCATTCTTTCGTCAAAGTCAATTTTTTGCGAATTCTATTTTCATATTTTTAAATAAAGCATTTTACAACGTGAAATAGCGCGATTTCGTATTGCTGTTGTGAACCATTCGAATTCACTGCAGCAAAACTCTATTTTTAGGCAATTAAAGCCAAATTACTATTTGCAAAAACGTTCCACAGCTGAATCGCAAGTTCCCGATGTCGGCGTCACAACGCGGCCGCGGCATGAGCAAACAAATTAATATCACCGTTCGCATGTAGAAAAAGATCACGTAAAACGAGGGGATTACGAGGCTAATGCACAGTTGCTAATCCTTTGAAGCGTTGCTGCCATGTCTAGTTCGGTATTCAGCGAGACATCAAGTGCCCGGCCAAATGGCGCCGATGGAGATTCCAACCTGGTCGTGGTGTATACCAAAAATGGCATCTCATTTGACGAGCGCGCCATTGAGAATATTATGGGTAAGCATCAGCTAGGAAATAAACTAAGCTTTCAAACATTGCTGGCTGACGGAAACATATAATTTTAGAGGAAAAATCAATTGCGAGCATTAGCGTTGTGAGGCTTACGTCGCCAACGCCGAGCATGGTTGATCAGGAGGAAACAGAACGACTGGAGGAACTGGAACGCTTTCTTGAAGCGACGGCAACCGATCGCGAAGATTCGGATGCAGAAAGGGATTCAGATAACGACAGCCAGAGCGCCGGTGAAGAGTTGATAAGCGAAAAAGACCACGTTACCGGCGACGATAATGACAACACCGGTGGCGAGAACAACGGTGACTCCACGGAAACGGAAACAGAGGCGCCGAAAGTTAAAAAGCGACCCGGTCGTAAGCCCAAAGCGCCCAAAAAGCAAAAAAAACGTCGGAAACCAAAGGAACGTCCACAAATAGTGGGTCTCAGTGTCGAACAGTTCTACGCGGAAAACTCTGCCGATTTGGTGGTGAAAAATGCCTTGAGTATGATTGTTGAATCATTCATTTTGACAGTTAACTAATTGTATCTCTATAACATTGCAGAGTTGGCTGGTCTTTCGATTATGAAGCGCACGCCAGAAACAGATGCCCTGTTGGAGATCATCCGGAACGATCACAACTACACGCCGTTCACATCGCCCGAGCAAATGAAGGCACAGAAAATGGCTGAAAAACTAGCGATGGAAAGGCAAACGGTCCAGGGACGCAAACTGATCGTTCAGAACCAATCCAGCATGAAAATGCTGAACGCTAAGAAGCGATTCCAGGTTGTTCCTTTAGGCCATGTGCAGCAGCCCAGACAACTTCAGCAACTTCCCAAGCAACTACAGCAACATCAGCAGCAGTCCAGGCAATTGCAACAAATGCCCAAGCAACCACAGCAACTGCACAGACATCAATTGTCCAAGCAGCTGCAGCAACCACCGCCAACAAAGCACCCGCAGCAAATTCCTTTGACGGCCACAGGTTCGGCTCGTAACATTGTCAAAGTGATAAGCAGCCCCGTGGAGGACATTGTCGAGGATGATGAGGAGGCGAACAGCTCGGCAACCGCCGACGATGAAAACGTCGACACTGAGGAAATGAGCGAACCAAGCGACGAGTCCCGTGAAACGGACAACGATCGAGACAGTGATATTGACTTCAAGATGAACAACAGCCGTAATGCGAACAAACGCAAGCGCATTAAGAAACTCTCGAGGCGCGCCCATACGCAGTCCTCGCGTGGCCAGACGGTGCAAACCCCAAGGGCGCCGCAACCACCGCCACAGTCACAATTTCCACATTTAAAGCGCCGCAAGGAGCAGACGGATAGTAGCCCGAACAATGCGCCGGCCATTGGGCAGATTGTTCAGCTAAACATAAAAGCGCCTCCGACGGTGATCGCCCTGGGTCGCAGTATACCCAGCACATCATTTCTGAAAATGCGCCCAACCCACAAATCCCTGCCCACTGCGGTGTCATTGACACCCGACGCAAACCGTATATCCGCGTCCGCACTCACGGCAAGGGTGCGCCGCACGCCTGTTGTGCAGATGGGTCGTATGGTGGCGGCATCGCCTGGCGGATTTGCGACTCCGCCGCAAGATGTCAAAGAGATTATTATTAACAAGAATCTGTCAAGTCCCAAGGGAGTGTTTACAAACCTTAACAGTCTGCTGGCTGAGAATAATAATATGACAATGCTGACATCCTCACCGGATAGCAGCAAGCAACATTTACTAAATACGCCAAGCACACCCAGGTCCAGCCAGATACCGTTGCCAACGACGGCGGCGGCGGCCGCCGCATCTTGCAAGGGCTTTATGCCTATTGGCGTGGAGACGGCCTCTTCCCACAAGCTACCCGCCCAGATTGTCATCGAGACGCACCAGAGCTCCTCAGAGCTGGCTGCCGAAAACGACAAGCAACTTGATCTCATTAACTCTATTGTACAGGATGAGCTATTAAAGGCGAGCTTGGTGGAGCAACCGCCAGCCACAGCCGATGAAAACATACCTAAGCTGGTTAAAATGCTGGAGAGCAGCGCCGCGGGTCTCGATCAAGTGCCTGAACCAAGAATGGACCCATGCAATGCCTCACAGCAGCAGAGCTTCAATGCCAATATGACAGCAAATGATATTGTGGATGATATTGACATAGCCAGTGCGCGTTTGTTGGATACCCCCGATGAGGATGAAATTACCGCGGATTTCCTGCAACATGTTGTCGGTCTCATCGAGGAGGACAAACAATTCGAAGCCGAGGTTGTCAAACAGGTGCTGGCCAGCACGGAGACAGGCGATCTAGATGCCATTGCAAATGCTGTGGCGTCCCCAATCTTCGACACTGCCAGCCAGTTGACAACCATCGCTCAGGTAAGTTAATGGTTCAATTGTTCCAATTCAAATACTCTAACATATGCTCGCCCACAGCCGCTGCCCAACGATTTCCCCGCCAATTTTGTAACCAGTTCTCTGACCAATCTGCCCATGGCGTGTAGCACGCCTGCGCGCACCTCTGGCGCGTTGACATTGGCGTCACGCCCCGAGACAAAAGTTGTGCGCGGCAATGGGCGAGTCATTTACCTGCCACCTATTGAAGCGCCCACAACGCGCGCCAAGCGACGCGCCCAGAACTTTCCCATGTCAGCGACGAACATGTCGGACGTAAGCACCACCTCGTTCACAGAGGCAACGCTGGATAGCAGCCACTTGACCAGCAGCAGCTTGGACAGTGACAGCTTCCCGTCTCAAGTTGGCGGCGTAGCGAGAAAACAGATGCCAAGAGATTCGGGTGGCAGCGTCAGAAGGCCTAGAAGATCAAATAAATCGAGTGTTAGCCATGAAACAAATGATCCGGATGCATCAGAATCTCAAGAGGACGACGATGATCCCAATAAGTAAGGATTCTTGTAGATTCCTTGTACATTTTTATATAATGCCCAAATTATAATTGTGTTCCAGACTGTGGTGCATCTGCCGCCAGCCGCACAATAATAGATTTATGATATGCTGTGATCTGTGTGAGGACTGGTACCATGGGACCTGCGTGAGTGTCACAAAGGCAATGGGCCTGGAAATGGAACAGAAGGGCATTGACTGGAAGTGTCCTAAGTGCGTTAAAAAGCAGGAGGAGAAGGTAACAATCAGTGAACAATAAACCTACTTATGCAATAGATTAAACCAATCCGATTTCTATGCGCTCAGAGTCAACCACGCATCACGGACATGCTGTTACCCGTTCAAGCTGTGGAGCCAGTCGATGGTGTTGGGTCACCCAAGCAACCAAACGAAACCAAAGTAACAGTTGAATTTACGGAGCAGGCACCCCAACGCTCTCCGGTCGTTGCGGCTGCATCGATGTCGACAACTTTACCCACAAGTAGCCCCCTTGCGAGACCACAAAAACGCCAGCTGCTCAGTAAGCCACAGCCGAGGATGCATCAGCAGCAGCTGCACTTCATCAAACTGGGCGGCGGCGGCGTCACATCCCCAACAGATGCCAACTGTGTGGTATGCAAGCGTCCAGCGCGCGTCAATTCGGTTTATTGCAGTGACGACTGCATACGCAAGTATGCGCAGACCGCGATCCAGACGGTGGTCAAATCACCAGAGCCGGCGCAGCAAGGAGCTGCTACGCAGGCACCGCAGGCGAACATGCTCGATGCGAAAAAGAACAAAAAGAAGGATTTGTTTGAGGATGTGCTGCGGCAGGCCGACTCCGTATCAAAGGTGGAGCGGGTAAGTCAAGTGTATTTAGGAAAATTCTATTTGTTTTTATTAATGTAACTTAACTTGCCAGATCAATGTCTTTGAGCGCCGAAGCGGACGTGCTATAACGGGTCACCTAGCGCCCAGCGCTCAGCAGCTGAAGAAATGGCTCCAGGATAATCCCAGCTTTGAGGTAGTCCAGCCTGGCAGTCTGCAGGCGCTGGAAATTGAGGTACGTAAATGACAGGCTCTGCATTTGTAGTATATGCATATACATATATATGTGTATATAATCCAATTCCCAACAGAAACGTCAAAGCAAACGAATTCCAGAGCCGACTTCGCCAGAAATAGCAGCTCCTAAGCCTCTTTGTCAGTCGTTGCCAGCACAAAAGTCGAACGAAACTTTAAACAGATCCGTTCAGCTGCTGCAAACAGCCTTGCCCAACATGGGTAAGAAGGACAAGCCTGCGGTTAAGGCGACGCGTACACACAGTCGATCGCCTGAAAAGAGCAGCACAGAGAGATCGGCGAGCAAGTCCCAGCCTGAGCCCATTCGGCTCAATGTGAGGCGCACGCTGAGGGATCAACTGCTGGCGCGCATCAAGGAAGCACAGGCAGTTGAGTTGCCGACAGAGAAGTCCGAGTGGCTGACCGCAACGGAGGTGGACAACTTTGTGAAGCGCGTAGAGTCGGAAATGTATCATTCATTTGGACGGGATGTGAATGCCAAGTACAAGTCCAAATATCGGTCACTCATGTTTAACATCAAGGACCGTAAGAATAAAACGCTTTTCGAGAAAATATGTGCCAAACAGGTAGAGCCCAAGCAGCTAGTAAGAATGACGCCAGCCGAGTTGGCCAGTCAAGAGCTGGCCAAGTGGCGTGAGGAGGAAAATCGGCATCAATTGGATATGATCAAAAAGTCTGAACTGGATTTATTGTCATGCACCCAAAACTACGTGGTTAAAACGCACAAAGGGGAAGAATTAATCGAATCAAAAGTGGATGTTACGCTGCCGGAGGAAGAGTCCGAGTTGGAGGCGAACAAAGACGCGATCGACAGCTGCGACAGTAAAAAGGGTATTATGGACTCCTCGACTGCCACAGACGTGTCCAGCAAAGAAGCTGACCACGAACGTTCTTCTCTCCGAGAAAAGCCTTCAAAGTCGCGGGAAAAGGAGCGTAGCCGTGACCACGATAGAGATAAGGAAAGGGAACGCGACAAGCGACACAAGAGCCACAGGCACCATCATCATCAAAGTGGTGCCAAGCGAAGTCGCAGTCGGTCCAGCAGTCGCGGTCGTAGCCAGGAAAAGCGCAGCCATAAAAGGCACCATCACGAGCCTGAACTGGACAGGGAAAAGGAGCTGCCAATACGTGACAAGCAACCTAACAAAGAGCACGCCGAAAAAGTTCAATCGCCGTCTCACAAGAAATCAGCCGAAAAGAAGGCCGAGCCTCGCCTGGTGGCCTTCAGTTTGATTGACCAAATTCTTGAGTCGGAGAAAACGGTGGAAGAAGCCGCTAATTTAGCACAACCTGCGAAGCCAACACTGAAAGCTTTACCAGTGCCTGCCAAGACGATGGCCAAAGTTGAAGTTGCCACACCCACTTTGGATAGGTATGGACGCTATTTGCAGGGCCTATCCAGGCCAGCAATTTGGACCGGAAATTTGCATATGGTGGATGTGACGGACTTCGATGTGGTTATTCATCACGTGCACGGCGACACAAGTCAATTGGATATGCTGCTGCCGGTTAATTTAGATGTTATTGGTCGCATACCGGGAGTTAATGTCTGGGACTATCTGAAGAAAATTAAAAAGAGCCCCACCAAGGAGATTGTTATTGTCAATTTGTTTCCTGCCGGCATCGCGGACACCATCAAGTTTGACAGCTTCTTTGAATACCTTGACTCACGACAGCGTCTCGGAGTGTTAGGCGCTGATTCGGAACAAATTAGAGATTTTTATATATTTCCCTTGGGCACCCAGGACAAGTTGCCGCCTGTGCTGCTCACACCTAATAGCGTACCTTTCTACGAGGATGCGCAACGGCCAAATACGCTCCTTGGCATCATCGTACGCTGCCTTAGCAAACGTTTGGTTAAGTTGAGCCAAACCCTGCCCCTGCCGTTACTACCCACTGCCAGCAATAAGACTGCAAAGGTAGCATTAGATTCTATAAGTTTGCGGCACAATAGTTTTTAATTCCGAGTATTTATTTTTCAGATGTCGGGCAAAACTCGCGTTCGGACGACATTTACGCCTCCCGGCAGTCCCAAGCGCAAGCATAGCACTCACTCGACCAGCTCCAAGGACGATGAGTTCGATATTGATGCCATTATCAAAGCGCCCATTGCCAAACTGCAAAAGGGTGAGTACAGTAAATTACTATCCACGGTTCCGTCAGTCAATAAATTGACAATGTTATTTTCAGCTAATGTTTCAATCGAACCGAGGGCAAGTTTAGATGATCCAAACGCGCCATATTCGCCAGGCGGCAGCTCTGACGACGATGATGATAACACTGCCCTGGAACGCAAGGTCGTCGAAATAAACAAGCAAATCGCTGCTCAGCGTAAGGAAATTGCCGGTTTGCTAAATGTAGAGCCGTCTGTGAGTGCTATGAGAGCATTATTATTATGAATGTTATTTAAACTCTATATTTATCTGCACAGATTTTAGATAAGCCCTCGTCATCTAATGTGCTGGCCAGCATATCCATACCTCCAAATCTGACTAAGATTTTGGCCAGTCTAAAGAAAAAGAATGCTGACGATGATGAGGAGTACAATCCCGAGGATGCGATCACCTCAAACAGCTCATACGGCATGGGTAAGAATGGTTTAAAAATAGGTTTACACACAAAGCAAGCAATTGTTTGATTAATTTCAGCTAGTAATAAGGCAAAGGGTACGACAAAGCCTAAAGGTCGCTTGGCGCAGCTAAGTGAAGCAGAGCTTCTTAGTATGGTGCCGGACAATCTGGTAGATCTAATGTCGACAAAGTCTAACAGACACGATGAGCCCCCACCGCCCGGTGTTTAGGCTAAGGCTAAGCTCAGTACGATTATTATTATCATAATCATAATCTAGAATTAACGCATGTACTTGACTAGCTTTGATCTACCTAATCTAAGTTTTGAATGGAATTCAATTTTTAATTTTTTTTTGATTATCGCCTTTCATGATGTATGTACATTCACGTTAAACGAATTGAATACCATTTCTGTATTATATCCAGCAATCGAAGCGATAGAAGAAATGTCTTCGTTTGGATACAGTTGGTTTATATTTTATTAAACACACAAATTCGGAAATTGTAGGGTTTTCTTAAAGCATACCAACTAACCTTTTAAGTTCTTGTACATTATTTTTTAATACAAATAAATTGCCACGTAACATTGCTAATAGGGATATATATATATATACTCAGTTTAGTTGATTTTATTCAATTGCGCTTACTTAGTTCACCTCGCAAGGGTCAAACTGACCATCAAAATGGGCGCATGATACTTTGGGTCCATTGTGAACTCGTGGAATCGCTATGCGAAAGAGTATGCCGTTGGGCATGCACACACAAATCTTGAATTGTACGCTGCCGGTACGTAGACCCAGCTCGGAGCTGACTATCGGTATGCGATCCATGTCCAGGAAAATGCCAGTGCCTGCCTCCAACACGGTGGCACCTTGTGTCGAATTAATGCCCACGTGATGCTCGACCTGCAGCTCGATGGTGGATCCATCAAGGAAAACACCCTCGGAGCCCTTGATCGCAATATGGCCTTCGCTGTCCATAAGCATGGGAACGTCGATGGGACTCGAGACGCGGCTGGCACTGACCACCTTGCTCTGCAGCACACCATCCAAGCCGTTGGGTATGTTGTACTGTGGTCGATGGGTTGTGAAAACCGTCGACATATCGGCCGGATTTTTAATTTCAAACACATTTGCTTGTATGGCCATCCCCTCCTTGTTGATTACAAGACGATCACGTTCGTTCACAGCGCTGGCTCCGTTAACGTTCGCATTGCGAAAGACTCGCAAATGTACTCCATTCAGTAGGCCATCGCTGCTGATCGATACGGGGACATCAGCAAAGCCATGAATGCCGATTGAATTGGTTTGGATGCGATCCAAGTCGGTAATGTCATAGAATTTAATTAAGTCCACTTCCGGAATCAGCTCCATGCCCTGAACACCCTTGCCCAGACGCAGTACGCCCATAATTGTGAGTGTCAGAATCAAGTTTCCAATGGTCAGCGCCAAGAGGATTGCGACAGCAGTCCAAAAGGCAAAGCTGTTACGACTCGGGCGGCCGGGATGCAAATGGGAACAGCTATCATTATCATCATCATAGACACTATTCAGTTTCTCATCAAAGAAATTCACGGTGTCCGTCTTTGAGTCAATGCGACCCAAGTCCATGTCGCCACCTCCAATGGGCAGTGTGACGGATAAAGCCGTTTCCGAGTTGGCTTCATCGGAGTATGAGGGCGAGGGTCCTCGCATAAAAGTATTTTCAAAAATGTCCATTTTTGGGTTAAGATTTTAGGATTTTCGTTTGCTAACTCTTTTCTGCTGTGTGTATGCGGTACGATGAACATACCTACATAAATCCGATTTAAAGTCATGCGCATTGCATATAACAAATCCGTTTGGCGCCAAAGTTTAAGTACAAATCGGCAACAGGGCACGCTACATGTCTAAGAAGTCGCGGTGAATAAAAATATAAATATGTAAAACATATATGTTAGTAAAACATTTATGCAGTTCCTTTAATACCGTTAAATAAAAATTGAAATTAACAATATTTTCATTGCTGGTCTCAAACGACGACGATATATCGCTAAGATTTCTGACAACTGAAAGATACTTTTGCCGATTAAAAAATAATCGAACTTGAACGACGACTTGGAACTTGGTTCATTTTTTCAGCTCACTAAGTTGTTCGAATGTATCCCGAACAATTCGATGCAACTCTAATCTATACTATTTAATTTTCGCAACATGTCCTTTAAGGTAAGCTCGGTTATAATTGCTTAAAACATTGTTGTGTAATAGTTTTTTGTGTTAAATGCAGCCAATTGATCCTAAGCGCGATGAGATTCGTCGCTATCTGGAACGCGGAAGCGTTCTTGATTCACTTACGAAAATTTTTATACGTGTAATCAAAGAGCGCCCCGAAAATCCAATGGAGTACATACGCAATAATATTGGCGTAGTTCGACACCAGCACGATAAATACGAACGCCTGACTCAGGATCTGCAGGAGGCAAACGAGGAAATACAACGCTTACGCGGCATTATAAATAGCTTAAATCCCGAAGTGCTGCGGGAACAGCAGGGCGCACAGGGCCCTGCCGGCGAAACCGATTCCGAGCCAGTGACTGTAACAGTTGCCGTGCAAGTTGAAACCGCAGCTGAAGCTGAGCAACCACAAGCATCAAATCAGAATACGCCGGTAGCAAACAGTGGCGAGAAGGCAGCAGTTGCCAAGGTTGATGCGGAAGTGACTGCAGCTCTGGACAATTGTCACATTGAAGAAACCAATATGGCTGCTGAGACCACGATCAACAATACAAACCAAATCTCATCCGTCCAAACTGAACCCAGCCGCGTTGACAATACTGAGTGAATTGAACTACAAATTTACTCTTACTTAAACATCCCATTAGAAAGCATTCTCATAGATATGTTATCAGTGTAAGACTTGAAAAGTATTTTCTTAAATGTTAATAAATCGTGTATGCAGGCACGCAACCTCCTTAAACGGGCATTTTCTATCAAATATCAATAGTTGTTTTGTGGGGTTTCAAATATTTATTGAAATCAGTTGTATAATTCATACACGTGGTATATCGTTTGATTTATAAATACAAAGGATTATTGGTAATATATATATTAATAATAGTAATTTATTTGCTTGCTTTTTATTTCGTTTTGTTTAAACACATCTTAAAAATGTTAAAAAGATGATTAAAATATAAATTGTACATGTAAGCGTGAATCGAATTATAACAGTTAATCAGGTTTGGAAAAAGGAAAACGAACTTGGATGTTAACTAATAAGACCAATAACAGTTGGCTGCAATGTGGACGAACATAAACTGATTTTTGTTTTTTGTTGAAGGTCAAATCTTACTATCATTTACTTTCATTTTTGATAAGCATTCACTTTTTGCTTCTGTTTCATGTTTACTTCCGATTTTCAATTTGTAGTGTCATAGTTTTTTTAGGCCAATAATTTTTTACAGGGGCCAACTACGCGTTTTTCTGTCGCTTCGATCGTATGTCTATGTCAAGTGCATTTTGCTGTCGTTCTTTACTGAACATTTTAGTCTCATGTTTAAATTGGACAAAAAAATATATATATATATATTTATATATATATATATATATATGTACACGCATATGTGTGTGTCGCTAAACGACTATGGTTGATAGGAGTGTGTGGGGGTTAATGTTTATCAAAATAAATGATTTCTACGTAAGTTATGCCTGTTTGAATGCATGCGAATGTTTTGTTGTAATTGAAGCAAATCTCTTTATTTCTTAAAAGGTCATATGTTGTCCAGGTTTGGGTTTCATATTGTATTTTTGTTTGATTTTTTTAACTTGACGCAGCGCGTACGGTTCTTCCCTCTCTGGCGGTGCTAGGTTTGTAAAATTAGATTTGCCCCTGCTAATGAAAGAAATGTAGATAAGAATTTGATATGCAAGTTATTACGTTACTCGCTCACTTACGTTGAATCATTAAATTTTCTTATTGGTTGGTTGCCTGCTTTGTATAGAAAATTGTGTATATATGTGTGTGTGTGTGTGAGTTTGTCTGTGAGTGTGTGTGTGGGAAGTTTTTATTGGTGACATTACTTTTTACGCTTGTCTGCCGGTTTTAAAATCTGGAACGAGCACATCAGTGTTTCATCCACAGACATCATTGCGCCAGCGTTGTCAAATTCGCCGCAATAGTTGGGCGCCGAGAAGAGTGTGACCAGTTGACGCTTAGCGAAGAACTCATAGCCATCCTCGACAACCTGATGGGCGCGGCAAATAAGATCGAACTCGTGTTTCTCCAAAAACTTGGCCACGACCTCGGCGCCAAAAGTGAAACTAACACCGCGATCGTTCTCGCCCCAGCCCATGGTATCCTTGTCCGGATCAGACCACAGTAAGTCGCACAGCAGACCCTGATCTGGCACATCGGTGGGACGCATAATACGTCGGATTTGCTCCATCGACGATAGGTCCGGGCTGAGACCACCATGGCAACAGAATATCTTCTCATCAACAATGGCCGCCACTGGCAAGCAGTTAAAGCAGTCAGTAAATGTCTTCCACAATTTAATAGTGTAGCGACGCTTGCACTCGTCGTAGAAACCGTAGATGCGGTTTATACTAGCGCACTCGTGGTTGCCGCGAAGCAAAAAAAAGTTTTCCGAGTATTTAATCTTGTAGGCGAGCAGCAAGCAGATGGTTTCCAGGGACTGTTTGCCACGATCGACGTAGTCGCCCAAGAACAGGTAATTTGACTCTGGCGGAAAGCCGCCGTATTCGAAGAGACGCAGCAAATCGTAATATTGGCCATGTATGTCGCCGCAAATCTTCAACGGTGCCTCCAGCTCCAACAGTATAGGCTGCGAGAGAAATATTTCTCGCGACTTCAGACAGAGGCCACGAATTTCGGTCTCCGAGAGCTGAACATTTTTGCCTGGCCGTGCCCCACGCACTTCCAGAAGTCTTGATATGATGCTGTCGATATTTATAACATCGCCCATGTTTCTGTATTGTTTTGCTGCGCAGTTAGTGTGCTTCAATTTTCCACCGAAGAATGGCAAGTAGCTTTGATGTAAATTTTTTCACTATAAATATTTTTCACAGCACAGCTACTACCAGAAAATTTCTCCAGTGTGCCCACATTTCACAAAAAAAAAACAGGAGGAAGTGAAATGGGCAGTTAGTCACACTCTTTACGCGTGGTTTATCTCACTTACACTCCCAGGGTTGCCCAGATGCCCGCCATTTGCGTCGTTTGGCTTTTGTGAGCTAGTGCAAGCAGGACAACTATTGCTACAAATGTAAGCCATTGTTAGCATTGCCACCTTGATTTGAGAAACTAGTACGGCAATACTGGATCAATGTCATAAAAAAATACCTTGACTGTTAAAAAATACCGTCGACACATTCAACAATTTACCAAAAATGAAGTAATTTTGATCTTTGTAATATGTACCGAAGAATTTAATATTTTTTTTATATATTCAACTTTATATATTCAACTCAGAATATTTTTCTTCTATTTACAATGGTCAATGGTTACAGGTTAATCATGCTATCTCCCTCAGCTAGTCCATTTATATCCAATTGCTAGCGCCAACATACTTAATTAAATTCAATTGAATGAGTGCTGGCGAAATGTTGTTGGTCGATATTATAACAAAAAAGGTGTGTTACGAAGTATATATTATCGCGGAAATTGGCCAAAACCATCAGGGATGCCTTGAAACCGCCAAGACAATGATACAAGAGGCCAAGAAATCGGGATGCCACTGTGTAAAATTTCAAAAATCCGATTTGACTGCGAAGTTTACGCAGTCCGCCCTTGATCGAAAATATGCAAGCGAACACGCCTGGGGTGAAACCTATGGTGAGCATAAGGAATACCTAGAATTTACTAAGGACCAGTATTATCTGCTGCAAGCGTATTGTCAAACAATTGGAATTGATTTCACTGCATCTGCCATGGATGAGGTAAATTAGGAACTTTGAAACATAAATTGGACTATATTAACGTTTTAATTTGCAGCGATCTCTGGAGTTTCTGTCCGATTTGAAGGTACCCTTTATAAAAATTGGTTCAGGAGATGCGAACAATTTTCCACTTCTGGCAAAAGCTGCCAGACTTCAGATACCTCTGGTTATATCGACGGGAATGCAAACGATGTCAACAGTTGACAAGATCGTTGAAATCATGAATCAGGCGGGAAATGATAAGTATGCATTGATGCACTGCATCTCTGCGTATCCTACACCACCGAAGGATTGCAATTTGCGCATGATTTCAGCATTAATGCGACGTTTTCCCAATTTAAACATTGGATACTCTGGCCACGAACTCGGTGTGCGCATTACTCAAGCAGCTGTTTTGATGGGCGCCAGGATAGTTGAGCGACACTTCACGTTGGATAAAAACCTGAAAGGCTCCGATCATCGTTGCTCTCTTGAGCCTAAGGATATGTGTGCGCTGGTCCAAGGCATTGATAAATTTAGACAGAAGCAATATCTTTTTACCCCTTACTTCGGAGCTGATATGGTTATTGGAATCTTGGGTAGCAGTGAAGAGTTAAAGGAAGCGCTAAACGAAGTTAAGGAAAAGGCTATACTGCCGTGTGAGCTGCCATGTCGTCTTAAATTGGGCAAGTCGATAGTAGCTGCTCGGAATCTGGAAAAAGGGCACAAAATTCAATTGGCTGATTTATCAATTAAGGTCAGCGATCCGCCGGGTATTTCGGCAGAGCGATACTTTGAT
The DNA here is from genome assembly GCA_004143845.1 of Drosophila lacertosa. Taxonomy (NCBI): domain Eukaryota; kingdom Metazoa; phylum Arthropoda; class Insecta; order Diptera; family Drosophilidae; genus Drosophila; species Drosophila lacertosa. The sequence goes on from SCDZ01000121.1 coordinate 61,546, forward strand.
ATAATAGATATGCACTTGAGAGACAGTGTTGACGAAGATGAGCCCATAATTGAGAATCAGCTGATGCAAAAAGTCAGCGAAATTTATTGATTATTTCCTGTTGATAATAAAATGTGTAAAATTTCTATTGCCGATTTTATTCGGTTGCATCGTCGCTGCCTACATCCTCATTTTCATTCTCGATCATCTCTATGTCTTCCTCGAGATCGCCCTCCTTTTTGTCAGTAGGCTTCTCATACACGGGTGTCAACGGCGACACCACAACTCCATTCCACACGGACATTTCCCGTACAATGCTCGTGTTACCCTCCAATCCCAGTATATGCTTGTATCCGCCGTGAGCTAATACGCGTAGTAGGGTCTGAGACGTGTAGCAGCACACATCCTGTTGTTCGAGCGTCATGGCTGTGTGGACTCGGATGTGGCCCGGTTCAGTCGGGTCGGTTATACCTGCTGATCCTGGCAGGAACAATCCAGCAGATAGCAGTTGGAACACACGACGAAAGGCTAAATTAATTGGCAGTGCTTGACGCGATGGATTGTTCATAATTGCCAGATGGGCAATCAAATCCAGCATCCAGGATGAGAGTGGTGAAAAGGCATCAAATCGCTTGGACAGATCCTTTAAAATACGTATCAGGACTTTAATCGATGAGTGGTGAGCATTCTCCTCGAACCAGCGAGTGTGACGTATGGCCGCCAAATGACTCTGCATTAACTTGTGATCCATATGTATTTCTGGCTCCAGTTTACGCAAGTTCTGTGGCAAGGTGGCAATGAGAATGCGCACCTTAGCTTGCAAATTGCATATATCGAAGCCTCTGTCGTGTATTTGTAAGGTGTGCTGTTCACCCTTAGTCAATACTTCTGTTTTCATGCTATTTTTAAGGTCAGCCTCGACCTTCTTGGCGAGTGCCTCGCAAGCTTCTTTCGTAGGCAGTGTTTTGAGTATGACCACCACATCGGCCACATTGTTGCCTGTAAGAATGGTGCCTTTCTTGAAAGATCCCACTTGGCGCACCTCTTCCAATTGCTGCAAATGTAAAATTAAAGGTATTAGGTGACTTATAGAGGGTGCTTGTTGCTGTAGTTACATACACAATTGTTAAAATCGCCCGGAGCAACGATCAAATTGTCTAAAACAACCTGCACCTTAGTTACCAGGTTGCCAATAGCCGTCTGTTCGGCCGGAGTAGGACTAAGGTCTTGGTTGCGCTTCAATAAAGCCTATTGGAAATTAAAAATTACTTGTTTGGTTGAAATGAATGTTTTTCATTTATCGATTTTACCGCAGTTAACGCAGAGTCGTCTACAGCCGGCGAAACTTTTGGGAAAACAACTTCGGCCAAAGTTAAATCAAAGGGATGCCGCGGAACAAATGTTTTCTTAAACGGCGGCCGAATGCCACCGCGCATGGGCCTACTGCCTCGAAGCGCTCCACGCACCATGCTTTTATTATAATGAATAATTTTGGCAATTTTTAACTTTTAGCTCAACTTAAAAACGCACACTCCGGTTTTATTGATTCCGATAGCTTTTCTTACGGTTGCGTTTTAAATGTGTCGATATTCAATTTAATGTGGTGAGCTGCAAAGTAACATTATCGAAAATAAGGGTAAAAAACGCAGAGAATTTTTATAGAAATCTAATATTTATTTTACAAAAAATAAGGAAATAACGGAAGTGAAACAGTGATGGTTTTAATTTTAAGTTTAAGTTTCGTTTAAAAAATTCATTCATATTCATATTTGAACACTATTTATATTGTTGAATACGACAATCGATAGTATTTTCAACGTTTTGGATATATTCGATACTATTGGTTAAATCGTCGATAGTGTCACAGCTCTAGTTTCTGCTTGTCATCTTGTCATTTTGGCGAAGATTGTCGGCATTTATTTAAAAATTATTGTAACTCAAATTTAAGCCAACCACAATGGCTACTGAACGTTACAGTTTCTCCCTGACAACATTTAGGTAAGTGGTACTTTGCAACGCACAGCGGACCGATCGTTTGCGTCAAGCACAACTTCTGTGCATGACTGGCATAAACATTAATTTTTTTCATCTGCAGTCCTTCGGGAAAACTTGTCCAATTAGAGTATGCTTTGGCAGCTGTATCCGGTGGCGCACCTTCTGTGGGCATAATGGGTAAGCCCTTGGTTATTAATTGCAACTTCTGCGAGGTATACGAACTTATGCTTTGGTTTCTTTAGCTTCCAATGGTGTCGTTATTGCAACAGAAAACAAATACAAATCGTCGCTCTACGAGGAGCACAGTGTGCACCGCGTGGAAATGATAAACAAGCATATCGGAATGGTTTATTCTGGCATGGGTCCGGACTATCGCTTACTGGTGAAGCAAGCGCGCAAAATCGCCCAGTCATACTATTTAACCTATAAGGAACCCATACCGGTCTCTCAGCTCGTGCAACGTGTGGCAACATTAATGCAGGAGTACACTCAATCGGGGTATATATAAATCAATGTGAATTTTTCTTTAAATTGAGCACTAACCAATATATTCTCTTTCGTAGTGGCGTGCGTCCCTTTGGTGTTTCGTTATTGATTTGCGGCTGGGACAATGACCGTCCATTTCTTTATCAATCAGATCCCTCTGGCGCATATTTCGCTTGGAAAGCTACTGCCATGGGAAAGAATGCCGTTAACGGTAAAACCTTTTTGGAAAAGCGGTAAGTTCTCTTTGAGCTAACATATCTTATACAACATAATGATGTCTGTCCTTTGATTGCAGTTATAGCGAAGATCTTGAGCTGGAGGACGCTGTGCACACTGCCATTTTGACCCTTAAGGAAGGTTTCGAGGGAAAAATGACTTCCGATAACATTGAAGTTGGAATCTGCGATCAAAACGGTTTCAAGCGGCTAGACCCCGCAACAATTAAGGATTATTTGGCTAACATCCCTTAAATTTACATTTAATTTGAGAAAACCCAAGCTTAGCTTTTCGCGTACGTAAAAAATAAAAATAAACTTTGTAAATGTTGCGGGTTTCAAAAGGCATCAGTGAAGTCTTTTCTGTTTAAAGGTAGCAGTCCATTAATTAATTTCGTTATTGATTTGATTGTTTTTTGTATGTTTTTATTTACTTCTTTTTGGACTGTTTCTTTCTCATTTTTTGGGCACTTTCGTGTATAAGTGTAAATGTGTGCGTTTACGACGCGACTTACGCACTACGAGAACTTAGTTAATGCTTAACAACTATATCAGATCAGTTATCGAGAGTAGTTAATGCTTATGCTTATTTACAATTAGAAGAATACATCGATATAAGTCATAGACTCTCGTATCCTGTGCTGCTAAACATTGATAGCGTTTTTGGAATATTCCGCATGCATTTTCTATGTGGCCGCAACCAAAACCACAATCAAATATTCAGACAGCGCAGCTTTGTGTCCGGTATTCGTGACGTAAACTCAAATGTTGGCGGGCGGCGTACCTCTTCGTGCGAGTCGCGACGTATACGATCAGGATTGCGACCCATCACAGATGACAGGGGTATCTCCTTGCGATAGATCTCCTCCAGCACCAGTCGCTCAAGCTCAAACAAATGTTCATCCCTCACGCCCGGTATCTCTTCGTGCATGAAAAGCGCCAGTCGCAACAGATATTCCGCATTGTGTCCGCTCGGACCGCGGCAATTGGCGATTTGTTGTGCGATTACAGCGAGCGGCGCATCACCCAGCCAATGCCTGTTCTCTGGTGTGGCCACATAGACCATCACCTCGACGGCTTCGCCGCTGAAGGGTGTGTCATGCGAAGCGACGCGGGGAAAGAACTTCGTGTCGAGTGTTGCATAGCCACCTGTTGTCAAATTTATTTAATGCGTGGTCCACATATCATTAATATGTATCTGCTTACCTAATGTGCACTCGCGTTGCTTAAGATACTCTAGCGCAGTTGATCCTGTTATTCTATATGCACAACCCCATGTGATGCCCTGCAACAAAATAAAAATAAAAATGTTTAATTAAATAAAATAGGTACAAGTAAAAAGAAATTCGTAAGTTAAAAATAAATTTCATAGCGCGCGTAAGTTGTGTTCGTATCTATTAACGTTGATTATTTTTGTTCGCTTAGAATTCCCAACTCGTTTTTCGGCGAGTGTCACGTATAAATAGCGGCGGGCTATAATTTTGTCAGGCCGATTTGAGTTTTCCTTGCTTGTCTCTCGGGGTCACAAACGAGCTCCTGGTAGCTCCTCACGATCACCCTGGGTAAAGTCCCCGGGCCTAGGATAGAAAGTATCAAGGCGTAAAAGTTGGTGCGGCGGTTTCCGCCGCACAAATTCGCCTATATTTCGCGGTATTTCGCCTTGCGTACTCCAATGAAGAGAGACCCGTTTTAAGGGTCTCGAATTGTTGCGCTCGGCTGACTGCGGAAATGTGCCAGAGATCTCTTTAGATATGGACGAGTAGGAGGGGGCGTGGTTGTCACCACCGTGTGTCCGCCCGCCCCGCCTACACGGAATGGGGCTTACGTTGGGAAAATCAAACGGCGCAATAACTTTTTTCCGTTTGTTTTACTTTTCACTCGCTCTACAATACTGATATATAGATAGATTTATGACTAAAAGAGCTTACCTCTTTGTCCTCGACAAGTGTAGCGACACGTCCAGGCTATAAAACAAAAAGAAATAATTGTTTATATATGTATATAGAATAATGAATTTTATCGTTTCAATTGTTGGGTAAGGAATTTAAGTAAAGGGTTGGCCTGCAGCGTACACGTTCTGTTTGTTTACTTGTTGTGTCGATATGTCAATTGGACCTTGACTTATTTATATATTATATTGTTCGTTAAAATAACAAAGAACATTTAAAGTTTGTCATGGCGATAAAATTAACGATATTAAAGTGGCTTTTTAAGCTAAGAATTTTTATATAATTTACAAACATATTTACAAAGTTGGCTAGAAGCGTGCTGTCCAGCTAAGAGAAGCGTGTTTTTTTTAACTCTATCTTAAAACAAAATTCTTTATGTATTCCGCCGAGGTGTCGAGTATGTAAATTTTAAACTGTCTAGCCGTTCGTTTGTTTTGTCCGCTGCTGATAACACATGCCAATTAGATAATGATCCAAACAGAGAAAACAAATATGGAAAAACCAGCAGTTTTGCAGTCACCATAACAAGTGTTTCTCGATTAGATCTGTCTGCGTTTGGCACGCCCCAAGCCCCCAAAGTGATCAGTGTAAAGTGTAAGCTGAGTGCTTGAACTCACCTCTTGCTCGGTGCCGCGATGCGTTACGTTGCCCTGCCAAAAGCGACGCACGTAGCCTCTAATGTAGCCCGTTATGCATTTGGTGTAGGTGAAGCCCGGATACCAGCACAGCGAACCGTAGCCGAAGACCCAGCAGGAGGCGTGGCTATCAATATTTCCATTATCGGGACGATTCTCTTGGTCATTGTTGTTGCCATCGTTGTTATTGCCATTGTTATTGCCGTTATCTTCTTCGCCCAATTTACCGTCGGTAAACAAGTTCTTAAAGTGTGCGGGCACCTCGGTGGGGGCTTGGTGTCCGCTGAAGTGTGCCATTGTGTGTCCAAAAGAAATAGCTATCACACTGTTAATTTGAGCCCAAAGGAACTTGAATTTACTCTGATGTAAACCATGTATGTGTAGATGTGGCTGTGTAGTGCTCGGCTTTTATATTGGCATGCTGGAGGAATTTTGGGGTTGGGGCATGCAACACGTTGCTGCTATCTCACATTTCTCATTTTACGCCCGAGTTTTCAGCCGTTTTAACCGTCTCTGTCTGTGGGAAAAATTTGGTTAATATTTTTGTTACATATTACATAAATTTAAGCTAAGGATTTAAATGATTTTTACGTCAAATGCACGCGTGAGTCCCCAAAGCTTACTTGATCAATCAAAAATAGCGATCCACTTGACTAATTTCCTTAAATCGAATATTAGCTAATTATACGTTTAATGTTTGTTGGTATATTTGTTATTGATTTGTTGTTGCTTGCGTATCACTAGCGAGTTTCATCTAAATAGATCCGCTTGTCGCCGGCAACTAAACCGCGCGACTGACGATCCTAAGTTGAAATTAAACAGTCGCACGGTCAGTACGAAAAACGAAAACATTTCTGAGCGAGAACAAAAAAAAAAATTATAGTAGAATAAATATTTATGACGCTCTGTCTAAGTCGTCTGCAGCGTCGGCGGAATAGACTTATCTGTGAACCGACTCACAAAATTATACAAAACTAAGTCTCTATGTGTGCGAACACATTCAAATTGTTGTTGTTTGGCGCGCTCTCACGTTCGCCCCTCACCTGCCCCCGCCCCATCGAAAGTCCGCTCTTTCTCTGGTCGCTGATAGTGAAACTGAATCAAATCAGCTCTTCGGCCTGCCTTAGGGTAGAGCTGCCTTGCCTTGAACACGACCAATTAAAGTGTTGCCCATTAGGTGTGGGCAATTATTTATATGCATACTTAATTGGTACTAAATCTTAAGTAAAATGAGACGGCAAAAAAGTTACTACACAAATTGATTATCTGCCCTGGACGTACTTCAAACTTATTTAAGTGGTCTTTCACTTCGGCATTATATGAAGCTAATTTCTTGATAATACAAAATTGATTAATAAATCGACCAATCTGATTGAAAAAGTTGCCAATCATTCAGTCAATTTCTTTATGTCCATTTTAAAGTTTTCATTTAAAGATTTATTTTAATCTTTATCGTAACAATATAAAATGTGGTAAGCCCAAGCTAGATTTGACTTTCTTTGTTTTGCCTTTGTGATTTTAATTACTTTCTTTTAATAAGCCCAGATAAAGGCAAATGTGTGGTAATTGTTTCTTTCTAAATTCGTATTTTTAAACATAGTAACATCTGTGCTAATAGCTCTAAAGTGTATATTATAATATATAATAATATATCATTAGTTCTTTTGTTCTTTTTAAAAATGTATAAAAGCAAACTAATAAAAAATGTAAAAAAATTACTAGTTGTTAGGTAAATAGAAAATATTTTATGGTAATTGAAAAAAAGGAATTTTTTGTTTCTATTTCATTTTTCAGTGTATTGAGTGCGTCGCCTTTCTTTACGATTCTCACATAAGCTGAATACATATCAGCTTTTTTCGTAATGCATTAACTTATGCAAATATTAGCTAACAGTGTCAAACAATGAAACTGTAGTAAGAAATCAATCTACTGTCAAGGTCCACTGCAACATTCGGCTAGCGAAACCGGCTACCTTTACGGTATGAAAGAAATACTTTCGCACACACATACCCACCCACACACACACACACACACAAAGAGAGCTGTGAGTAAATAGACCTTCATTGAGACAAATACGCACAGTTGCACGGCTATATAGTTGTACAAGTGCACAATTGTTTAGTTAGATTATTTTTTTTTGGCAAACATAGTTAGATATTGGGCTTGCCACTGGGATTTGGAGCTTTTTTTTAACTGCGCAGCTGTTAAATAAGAATGGGAACGGGAAGCCAGAAATGCCCGCGTGTTTGGCGCTCAGTTGTTTTGTATCGCCAGACTAGGCTGTCGCAATATCATACATAAGCATGTCGGTGTGTGTGTGTGTGTGTGTGTGTACGTGTGTGTATGTTTGTTATTTTTAGCGCTTTTATAGCGTGTTCATGCATACTCAATATGTGTGCATGAATATTTAAACATTTTGCACACTTTGTTTTGATTATCGCGTATCCCACGCAGCGAGTATTTTCAAAAGTTGTGTGTGTGTAAATGTTTTTTTTGGTTTTCTACACGCTCTTTCTAAATATCAGCCAATTTCAATAATTTTTTTTTTTGCTTGATTTATGCTTAAATAATTTTGAGGCATTTATACGCTGACCTAAAAGCAAGAAATGCGCATGGAAAATAACCAAAAGTTTTAAATACCTTAAGAGGACGCACACGCACAGCATATGTACATCCATAAACGTACGTACATACATAAATATGTATATATAAATATATAGATGTATAAGTGTATATACGGATTCGTAGACGCGAGCGTTTTTCTTTTCAGTGCTCTGGCAATTCATTCGTTACGTATACGCAACGTTGCCGATTTGCGTGCAAAGCAAATAAAGCAAACATTTTGTTTATACTCGTATGTAAGTATGTTTGTCTGTCTCAGTCTCAGTGTGTGAATATGTGTGCTTGTGTCTACGAGACAAACCCAGAGATACATGCTGCTCATTTCTGGGTCCTTGATACTGAACTTTTTTCATTGTGAAAGTTTTTTGCAAGCGGTTCAAGGCTGCCAATTTCACAGTGCTTTGGGGCCAAAGATAAGGGGGCAATTGGGCAAGCAGGGGGGTGGCTTAATTGCTTGCTTGTGTGCCACATTCTTATACTTTTCGTTTGGGTTTTCGATTTTATTTTTGGGTATCAGGCGCCACAAACGCTCTACAAAACTTGGCAATTTACAAAGATACTGTGTGTATGTGAATATTTATGTGCATTCACATAACGTATGGCTTTAATTCGTCAACAATAATAATAAAAGCAAATAAAAGCAGACATTGTCATGTGCCCGACACATGTACGATGGCCCATTCTCATTCTCGTTCTCATTTCGCATTTCCCATTAAGCTATAAGATACAATTGTATCTTACCTATTTGTCACTTAGCGCATACATGTGTTTAATTTATCGTTTAGTGCAAATTTAGTGAAATCAATTAGGATTGATGTTGCCTAATTAAATGCCTTTCCTGCCCGTCCGTCCGACTGTCACTTTAACGTGCCGCTATGCTAGAAAACCTATTCCGTCCGGCCATTGCCTAACACATTCTTGGAAGTTACGAGGGTACTCGAAATTGAAATAAACAAACCCGTTGGGATTTGCACTTTAGAAAAACCTTTTAATTATATATTTAATTTTAAATAATATATATATACCGGCACGTAATACAGATGACTAGCTAAAAACGTGGCTCCAATAGACAATTCAATTGCAATAGAGCAAAAGTGATTAATAAATTAATAAATTCATCGACAACATTTCGACTATCAATTGATACGTTTCTAGCTGATAAGCTATCATTATATGACGCGACGTGGCCACTGATAAACCGTTTTCTCCCGTTTTCGCGTACTTCCGTGGGGTACTCGCAAAACTCGCCCCAGACAGACTATTTACAAAATGGTATTTTTATTTATGAACCCGTTAGATAAGAGCGAAAAAAGTCTATTTACTATTTAATGTTTGATAAAGTGATTAAGTTCGAGTGCTGACGTTGCGACTTTCAATAACACAAAATGTAAACAAAAATACAGACGTTCATAAGTATGTTAATGTCTGCGGTGTTTCTCTACGGATTCTTCAATTAACACAATTGGCCTAATTTCTATAGAGTGTTGGCTTTAGCTTTTAATCAGTTGTATAACCAATTATAACATTTGTGGTATTGGTTTGTCTTAAGGTTGAGTGTATAACCTACTAAGTACATATTTAGAGGCTCTTCAGCAATTTAATAGAACAAGGTAATGGGTCAGGCACCTACATTTATATTTAATATTATGTAAATACAAAAAAAATATTAATGGATGCCAAAACCTGTTTAATTAACCAAATGTTTTTTGAAAGAGAAATGAATTCTTTAGCCAAACCAATGTTTAAGAATTGCTTAGCTAGAATTTCAGGTTTAATGGGTACACATATTTTGGGTGTTATCTCCCATATAAGTATGTATGTATGTACATATATCTGTTTCGTAAGCAATATTAAATGCTTAAGTATAAGCTTAAGCTTAATTAAACAATTTATTAAACAACAATTTGTGCAGGCTTTTATATATAAATTTGTCAAGATACGCATTGGTATTTCAGCATCAATAATTTACATTTTTATCGGTTTATTATTGTACTTTATATAAGTACTTAAGCAGTCAAACCTTGAACAACAAAGAAAATTTTGATATTCTCGTTATGGGTCATTTAAATATTCAGTGTTTCGGTTCACGCTTTAAAATAGATTACTTTAAGTTCTACTAAAGGGGATTACTGGGAACTGTGTTGTTTTAAGATTCGGAAAGGTTCGGTTAAAACCGGTTTAAAGCCTTGATTTAAGATTTATATAAAAAATACAAAAAACAACAATTAAGAAGTATTGGCAAACGTATGCATAAGTGATGTAAACATATAGATGTATATGGCTCGTGCCTAACATTTAACTGGGAATGCCCGACTGATAAGTGATTATAGGTAAACATTCGTTCTCGTTATTTCGGTCACAGCCGCAATCAGCTGTTGACCTTGAAATGCGACACTTTTGGATAGGGGAGGCTGCGCTCAACCACTTTCCAGGTTTGCTTTTATATTCAATATTTAAACAGATTTCAAGCAACACGAAAAGCAAAAGTACAAATGTATGAGTTAATTTATATTATTGTCTATCTATAAACCTTGTCCCCCTCACAGAGCTTCTCGCGACGGGAAGTGCATTTATAGCTCGCATGGTTGCTTTTGATTGCATGGCCCATCAGTTTATTACTTGCACATGTAAATACTTACAATAAGTACGAGTGTAAGAAAATAAAAACAAAATAGATTTTAATTTGTTTTGATGGGTCCGACAACAACAACATTAAATGTGGCCAGAGACGATGAAAAGCGAGCAAGCAAGAGCGAGAGAGTCATAGCTACTGTGTGAGTGTAAAACGGACGACAATAACAGGTGCAAGGCGGGCGCGTGAACAGGAGACAAAACAAAACGCACGTACAAACACACTCACACAAACACAAATACGCATGGACAAGAGAGCTTGCGAATTACAGCAAGAGTAATGAGAGTTGTAAGAAAAACACAAAGTCAACAAATACAAACACACATACAAAAGCATTTCTGTATATGCACATTGGCACTGAAGCTTTTGTCTGTGCACGCGCGGATGTCTGTATGCGTGCATGTTCAGGCATCAAGAGAGTCGCGAGCTGTCAGTCAAACGGCCCATAAACTTTTGGCATGCTGACACATATACACACACATAAGCGCATGGCATTTAATATCAACACGATTGATGCGATGCTGTGCTTGCAGCTTTTTACCTGCTCGTTTATTGCAGCTTTCACAGTAAACACTTAACGCTCAACGTTTAACGGTTAAAGATTTATAGTTAATTGTTAATAGTTATTTTGTTATTCGAGATTCACTTGGTTGAGCTTTGGCAATTATCCGTTTGTGCTTATCAACTTCCGTTTAACTTTTGCACTGCACTGTCAGTATATGCCGCCTTTTTATCAGCATCTTTTCTATGTTAAATTTTGTTTTGTTTACAAAGTTCACAGCAACATATTCACAATATCTATGTTTACTGATGTTTTTTTATTTGTGCGAAACAAATTCACAATTGGTTCACTCACGACGCTCTACTGCTATGCGCCCAACCGTCTGCTGCGACGACTTCAATGTAACTGCGTGCTCTGCTCTGCCTTTCCGCGCTCAAATATTGCCACGCAATTCCCTGCCGTGCCGTCCCCCTTGCCGAGCAGCACATCTTGGTATTTTTGCTCGTCTCGGCGTAAACAATTCGCCGAGTGCAAAGAAGAAAACAATGTATAATTGCTTTTTACTTGGTCTACAATTGGTCTGCATACTTATATTTATATCTGGTTTGCGCTTATATATATCTGCTTGTCGGGTTTACGCATTCACAGCTGTTGCCAGTTGGGCGGAGGCAATGCCCGAGTTCTAAGGCCTGCTCTGATAAGAAAGCTTTCATTATTTAGTTGCTGCATTCTAGCCCACTCTCTTTTCCATAGGGCACCGCGCATGCGTCTTAGTCACTCTCACTTGCATATATATATGCATCTCTGTCACCTACGCATTTGTATTTGGCTGACGTAACTTAAACATGCTCTTGCCGCATGCTGCACATTTTTATGAATGGAAAGCAGAAAGCATTGAACATAGCAACGATATCAACAATAACAACAGCAACACGTGCAACGTCGCTAAGCAACCGTGTCTCGAGAGAGCCACAGGTTTTACAAAAAACACAGAGCTCTTACAATAGTGACGACATAGTAAAATAATGTTGCGTTTGCTTTGATTCTTAAGGTGGTATGATTAGAGTTCTTTTGAATTGTTCTGAATAAATTCAATTGAACCACTTAACTGATCCAACGAACAACATCCCAGACTAAAGTTCATCGTTCGCTTTATTTCTGCTTTTCTCGTTAAGGTTGCAAACTTTCTTTGTGAATATTGGCCCAGGTCTGTATTATAAGTGTACACCGCGCAATAGTTCCTGGAGTTACTTTATTTCAAATTTTGATTTTAGTTTACTCAAGTTAATTCAATCATTCTTGTCTTCCAAGTGCCAACAAAGCATAAAGCGATATTGTGACGTCACGTTCTTTTCAATCGGGCTCTTTATATGAGCTCATAATAGCTCTCTTAATTATGTAGCTAACTAATAGCTGCAGTGTGTTGTATTTTCTACCAAGCTTCATCATTTGAAATCAGTTTGTTTCAAAAATGATTGTATAAATAAGTAAGTTTTGAAGTTAAAATTGTTACCTCGCCCAAATTTAAGATAAGAAATTCTGACAGAAAGTTTCGTCAGTTACTCAAAAAATGCTGTCAGACGGCGATGGCGAGATAACAAACGAAGTTGGCGCAATTGTTAATTGATTAATTGAATTTACACTTGATTGATTTCTGCGGAAATTTAAAAGGAAACTGACTAATTTTAGCTTTTAGCTAAGCATGTTTTTGAGCTTTGCAAGCAACAACACGTGTGCATATAAATAAATTTTTTCTATAACTTATTTTTTAATTTGGATACAAAAGTTTTATTTTCATTCTAAACGGTCGCTGTGCTATTTAAATGCATATATATTTTCTCAAGGCGCCCACAAGTATGCAATGAATTTAAATGCGAGCGCACTAATAGCAAATACTCGAACCACACATGACCAATAGATGGCGCTTGCTGTACGTTTGATTGGCAGCACTGAGCAAGCTATTTAGGATACAGCGCGACAAAAGGAGTATAAAAGAGATGGATGGTGTTAGTAAAGGACGCAGCTTAATGACAAAAAGAAAGAGAGAATGAGCGAGAGAAATGAAATGGAGAGAATGATAATAACAGAATTAAGATAGAGAGAGAGAGAGAGTAAACTAGACTAATTATATAAATATTATTATATGAGCTTAAAAGAATTTATTGTCTCAAGACTTAGTTAATTATATATTCAAGTTTTTAAAGACAGAAATTATTTATGAGCAACTCTTAAAATATATAAAAAAATAAGTTTTTTTTGGAACATTATTTATGAACTTCCCCAACTTTCTACAATAATGTAGCATAAAGACTTTAATTATCTTGTTACAAAATAATTAAGAATAAGTTTTAAGTTAAAACATAAACCTACGCAGAGTAAAAGAAAATGTTGACAGTCTGGTTTAATTTTGTATTGGGATTATCTTGCGCTTATCATAAACAAATTTGGTGGAAAGTGAAAAGCCAGCACCAAAATAAAATCAGAGCAAATCAAAACAAAACATTTATCAACGCAAAACACAAAAAGCTGCGACAAAGTGAAACGAAAACAAAACAGAATCGAAATGAAAATGGAAACGAAAGGTGGAGAAATGCAGGAGAAACCACGAGACTAAGACAAAAGATTTACAATATCGCTCAAGAAGATTTAGAGGTGATTTCCAAAGATATATATTTTGTTTGGGCAGCAATAAATAAACAAATTAGACGTGGTGAGCGGCGGCAGTTTTTAGTTTTCCACGTTTATTTTCTGGTCAATTTGATGCGACGCCAACAAAGCAAGAAAGAAAAATCAACAATGAAATTGCTTATATGGAGGGTGCGAGGGTGGTTGGGTGGTTGGGTGGAGAAAGGGGGAGGGGTATGGGCTGGATCGCCTTCATTAAAAGTGTCACATTAAGGAATTGTTTGCCGTTGGTAATTTATAAGAGATGCGCTAATCGTTGGCCAGGTAGAAGCGAATTTATTTGACTGCCCGGCGATAAATAAAGCAAGTCTTCTAAGCCTTTAACAAACACACCATTTTCATCGAGCATCGACCAGCATCGCCGGGGGCGTGGCCTGTGTGCACACAGCGAGTGCGCGTCCTTCTGTTTAGAAGCCAGCCGGCGGGGCCAGCGTCTAATGGCGTGCCGCGTTATAAATAGAAGCCACTCGAGAGCGCCGTCGAGCAGCCACTCAAAACGCAGCAAGATCCGAGCACATGTGAATCTGGGTAAGATTCGAGGCGTTTTTGAATACTGCCAGCCAAATGTGTCGCGTTTGTTGCGGGCGTCGGTTCGTCTCGTTCTCGTTCTCGTTCTCGTTCTCGATCGCGTTTGCCGTGCCTTGCTGTGGAGTGTAGTGCAGTGCAGTGATCAGTGATCAGTAATCAGTGATCAATAATGACCAAGTACAACAATGCCAACACCATGCTGACAGGCTCGAGTGCGGGTCTGGTCAACGACAGTGCCATCAAGCAGGAATATAACAGTTATCCGCAGCAGTCGCATCCGACTGGCTATCGTTACGGCAACGGCAGCCTGCCGCAGTCGAATCCCCACCAGACGCTGCAGCATTTCTTCAGTCGCTTCAATGCCGTCGGCGATGCCAGCAGCGCCGCCTGCAGCTACGGCAACAGAGGCCAACAGAGCGCAGAGGCCGCCAAGCAGCTCTCCATGACCTCGTCGCCGCTGTACACGACGGACTACGACGACGAGGACAGCAGTCTCAGCTCCGAGGAGCACGTGCTGGCCCCGCTGGTCTGCGCCTCCGCGCAGTCCTCGCGTCCCTGCCTCACCTGGGCCTGCAAGGCGTGCAAGAAGAAGAACGTGACCGTCGATCGCCGCAAGGCAGCCACAATGCGGGAGCGACGGCGTCTGCGAAAGGTGAGCCCTAAAGCTATACCAAGTGGATAGACAATATTGTTGTGTTGAGGTGCAGCTCTAAAATCTCTTTAAAAAAAAGTGGTTAATATAGCTTTAACTTAAATCGGAAGTCTTCAAAATCTGCGCTTAGCAATTGAATCAGTTTTAAATCTGTTTATTTGGCATATGTAGAGGGGGAAAAAAATATAACAGCAATATTTAAATTGGCATAAATTGGATTTTCCTTAAATATTTAGTTTAGCAAATTTATTTGTATTATTATTATTTCTACATTTCTTCGAGGTTTAAATGAAATTGGGTTTTATTTGAGCTAATATTTATCTACATATAATAATAAATAATGGTACTTAATTTAAATTTTAATTTGTGCTTGAAACTATCTCCACACTCAAAATCCTAAAAATATAATTGCTGGACTTCCAATAAGAAATTAATAATAATTTGCATTTAAATGATGTGTGTTAAAAAAGCTTAACTTGGAGCTATATATACAAAATATTTAAAATTTTAAAATGTTTTCACTTAATTGGTACTGTAACAGTATTTTTTATTATTTAAAATTAATCGGAAACAGCATTAAAAATTCTATTTGATAAAAAAAGTTTTAAATAATAAGAAGAATTATTGAAGGATTCTAGTTTTTAGAAATGTTTTTTCTACAGTTGACAGTTGCTTCAATTAAGAGAAGACTTATTAAAGAACCATTTAATGGGGCTGTAGATAATTGTATAAAACATAAAAGACAACTGAAAATATGTTTTGCAATTGTGAAAGTTATTTTTGGACGGATTTGAGGAGTGGGGAACGCAATTAAGTGCAACTTTGTTGCGGAACAAAAATTAACACATCAGGAACGTAAATGTCACTTGCGATCATTGGGCCCTAAATTGTGGAAAGCCATTTGGGGCTGGGTAGAAGCCACCCAGCGAGCATTAAACTGCAGGATTTGCCAAACATTAAACAAGAACATAAACGAGCTCGCGAGAGTTCGGCGACAAATCGTTAAAACCGTAGAATCTTTGAGAGGCGTATTTATAGATCGACAAACCCATTAACATTATGAGAAAAAGGGGGAGACCATCATCACAGACACCCGCGCCCAAACGGTTTAATTGTTTAAATTTTATGCGCGATTTAATTTAAAATATGTTTTATTAAAGAGCCACTTTAAGATGGGCGAAGCTAAGCAAAAGTTCCTCCCCGGGGGGGCGGGGTTTTTATGGCATGTCTAATGGATTTCTATGATTTCTATAATTTCGATGATGAATTTAATTGACGTTGCTGCTTTTTAGGTTAACGAGGCCTTTGAGATATTGAAGCGTCGCACTTCGTCCAATCCCAATCAGCGCCTGCCCAAGGTTGAGATCTTGCGCAATGCCATCGAATACATCGAGAGTCTGGAGGATCTGCTGCAGGTAGCAAATAATTTCTATACCTTTGGATTAACTCAAATTTTAATTCATTTTGTTTTGTTTTTGTTTTTGTTTTTTTTTTAAGGAATCCACGCCCACACGCGACGGCGACAATCTGGCGCCCAGTTTGGGCGGCAAGGGTTGCCAGTCCGATTATCTGGTAAGTTTTTAGCTGAACGCCAATTAATATTAGCCGCAAAGGCAAACGTTCCGCAATTATTTTCTCGTAAAAACCTCATGCATGAAAAACATTTTCGTACATTTTTCTTTTGCTGACGCGCACATTCATCAAAATCTCAATGTCTATGCGAGAGCTTGCCTGAACGTGAAAATAGAATAACACGACTCTTGCGTTTAGCTTTAGCTACCCATTCAACATATCCCATGCCCCAAATCTCCCATATCCATGCCCGTCGATGTCGCCGTATTTGCTGCCCAACAATTTATGCGTTTGCTGACGTGCAACTTAATAAGCTCCTGCCTACTCCCCTGTTCCCTGCCCCTGCCTCTGCTCCTCCCCCACCCTCACTCCTCCAGCTTATGAAAGGGAAAATTATGAATTATGATTGCGCCAAGAGCTGCGTCCCCAAAAAATGCAAAAGCCTCATCAGAAATCTTACCCAAGAAATTAACATCGAATACAAATGAGCGTCGAATTTATTTATTCTGGCTGCATTGGGTAAAATTCAATAAATAAAGTTCCATTTAGTCCAATATATACTTTGGTGAGGTAAAGCCACCCAACTCTCAAATACAAGCGGGAAACGTGTTGTAAATTAATTACAATAAATACGGGCGAGTATGCCCACAAAATGAGTACACTCAGAGAAATCATCAGGAAAATAGTAAGCAAATAAAATATAAATATATATATAAAATAAGTATGAGTATTTTAGAGAATCTTTATCAATATCCGTTAAGTTTTTATAGATTACACTTTTAAGTTTAACAATGGCCCTCTAATTTTTTTGAGTGCATAGGCAGCTTTTCTTGTGATAAAACTTGAGCTACATTTGAATGGTGAAAGGGGCCTCCGTCCAATACTATTTCACAATACTGCCAGTGGAAAAGGGAAATGTGTCAGTTGACAAATTGCACAGGAAAAACATGACAAGATCGGAGCGCTGTTCCCCGAAAGGTGTTGCAAGACATGGCCCGATGGGGCTAGGGTTGGGGCTGGGACTGGGGGCTAAAATCCGAATGTGACAGCACAACAAATTGTGAACAATTATGCGAACATTTTTGCAATAGCCGCTGCTATATGTTTTATGGATGCCCGGGCTCAACATCTGATGCCGCACTCTGGCTGAGTAATTTCCATGCAGTTTGTTTGAGTTTTTCAAATTTTAATGTACAAATTTGTTAATTTAGCATAAAACCTTGCATATTTGTTTGCCGCCAGTGCGCCCTCAATGGCAGATATTAATGTGCGTCCATAGTTTGATTAAAAACTGGCGAATTGCCAGCGTGCCGACATTAAAACGCATTTCAGCCACAGCCTGACAATCCATCCATCCATCCCATCCCATCCCAACCCAATCCCATTTGGGGTACCATGCCAACTGAGGGAGCTGGAGTTGTATTTTTAAATACTAACGTGCCAAGTGCTAAGCGTTGATAACAAATGTGTCATAAATAAACTTGCCAAAGAGATTCCCTCTCGAAGTGTCTGCAGAACCTTTAAAAACTATAGTTTAATTTTACATTTTTTTATTATTAATTTCTTTATAAAAGAGTGGGTTATATATGTCATCAAAATATTTTTCAGTTCCATAAACTCTCTCTTTATAAAGTCTTTCATGCTAGTTTATATACTTCGTTTATATGCATTTATTTTGGCATTTTTAATACCATGCAGTGAGCAATATAATAATCATATGTATTTTATTATGCATATCAGGAAAATAAAACAAACTTGAATCCAAGTACACCTGGCACAATACCTATCAAACAATTCCCATCGTATCAGTTGAGTAGACACTTCAGGCGTAATCACAAAAGTTTGTGTACGGTGACATCAATAAATTTGGCATAATATAAACATTTAGGTGCAAATGACGCATGCCAAAGAATTGGTGATTTTATCGCTAGGGCTATATAACGGAAGTAAACTGTGCAGGAAAGATATGTTTGTTATCTTTAGGGCGACCATATGACTTTAGTTTAATCAGCAGGTTGCTTGCAAAATTACGATAAATATTTTGTAAAAAAAAACAAAACACAGAGAATTTGTAGAATGTAACGGGTGGTTCCCTTAAGTCATTTATGTTAAATTTATTAAAGAGTTTTTTTCTGGTAAATTTCGTATAAATACAAACAACATAATGCGGCATATCCGTTACATTTCAAAAGTCTGTCATCAGACAGAGAACGGGCCAAGAAGCGGCTTAAGATCTTTGCGCAACTCATAAATGCTTAGGGCGTGATAAGTGGCTTTTCATTCAGATATTAACACGCTACCATATAGTATATATATATGTGTGTATATATATATGTTGTCTGCGCCAAAAGACATAAAACAAAATTTCATTTGAAAACATGTACCACATAAATGCACTGAGAGAAATATGACGTCCATTAGGGGAATTACCATAAATATGAAAAAAAATAAATTCTTCGTATTACTATGAAACTATATTTAAATCTTAAAAAAATTATTTAGAATAAAAATCTTGGACTCTAGTAAATTTTATTTGCATTTACAACATTTATTTGTTTTTCTAAAAAAATAAAACAAATTCTTAGTATTACTAAAGAGCTATATTAAAGTCTTAAATAAATCATTTAAAATAAAAATCTTGCACTCTTGTAAATTTTATTTGCACTTACAACATTTATTTGTTTTTCTGAAAAAATAAAACAAATTCTTAGTAATACTATGAAACTTTATTTAAATCTTAAATAAATTATTTAGAATAAAAATCTTGCACTCTAGTAAATTTTATGTGCACTTACAACATTTATTTGTTTTTCTAAAAAAATAAAACAAATTCTTTTTATTAAAAAATTCTAAAATTCTTACTATAGAACTATATTTAAGTCTTAAATAAATTATTTAAAATAAAAATCTTGCACTCTAGTAAATTTTAGTTGCACTTAAATTTATTTGTTTTTCTGAAAAAATAAAACAAATTCTTAGTATTACTATAGAGCTATATTAAAGTCTTAAATAAATTATTTAGAATAAAAATCTTGCACTCTAGTAAATTTTATTTGCATTTACAACATATATTTGTTTTCTAAAAAAATAAAACAAAGTCTTAGTAATACTATAGTTCAATATTTAGCTCCTATAGAACGTATTTGGGACAGTAAAGTTGCACTCTAGTAAATTGTATTTCCGCTTGCTTAAAGTACAACATTTATTTATGTTTTTTTTTTAAGTGTACCTATACATATATATGTATTTATATGTATGTCGCGTATATTGAGCGCACGCTGTCACTAAACGCTCGGAAAATGATAAATCGCTTTATAAAAGTGCAGCCGTGAGTTGTTGTGTTCGGCGTTTTGTTCTTTGCTTGTTCGGCTGCTGTTTTGCTGGGTGTCGTTTTCATGTCACTGCGCCTATAAATATCCAAACACAGCCCCCCCCGCTTCTCCCTTGCCCCATGTGTCGTGCATCCCAGTCATTGTGCTGGGATCCTTGCAGACGCTGCGACGGCAACCCAATAGGCCCAGCTGCGTTTAAACAAAAGTCCCATTCCCACCCAGAAGTGGCAATTATAATTTGCAAAACTGAAACGTTCACAGCGCATTTTTCTAATGAAATCTGCGCATCTCCTGCGGCTCCCCACAATCTCGACAATTCCTGCCGTCTGCGTATTCGCGCGAATATTGCTGCAAATTAATTTAATTGCTAATAAGTGGCTCCGCTCCGCGTGCCCGCTTGTTGGAGACAATGCTCCGGTCGCATATGGTTCAATGCAATTTAATTGGCTGCAAGTGGAGAGTCTGGCATAAATAAATAAATTTTGGCTTAATCTCATCATTAGAGCGCATTTTCTATGGCATTTGGAGGCAGAGATGACAGCCAACACAGACAGTTTGACATTGTCATTTGGGGCGACAGTTTTTAGCTTTCGCATCTTGCGTTTATTTATTGTCAGCCAAACTAGCGCTGTGTATTTTAGCCAAAGTATCTCATGGATGCATACACAATTTCAATTGCAGAGCTCCTATGCCGGCGCGTATCTGGAGGATAAACTCAACTTTTACAATCGACACATGGAGAAATACGGACAATTTGCAGGTAAGCCAAGGAAAAATCAAAAATTCTTCTCCTATATATTATTTCTGAACAGATTTCGATGAGAGCGCCAGTGCAAATGGCTCCAGTTTGGATTGCCTCAATCTCATCGTGCAAAGCATCAACAAGAGCACAACGAGTGCCGTTCAAATGCAAACCGCAGCCAGCAAAACCACCGCAGCAACCACCGCAACCACAGTGGCGTCGAATAGTATGGCACCAGGAAAGGGAGCGACGTCGTCGCTGCATGCGAATTTCAAGCAGAAATGCAGCACTTAGCAGTAGCCTTAGTTTAAGCAGCCCAACTAGTTAAATGTAAAGTTAGTTGTAAGTGCCAGCCAAAGGATACGCGCTATACCCCCAAAGGATACAAGAAACGCCAGTGACCAGTGAAGTTAGAGCTAATTTAGTATTTTTGTCTTGTAAGCTTTAGCAACTACTTAATTACATAACACTACAAATAAAGCAAACTAGCCAAATAAGCGGAAAACATGCCGTCTCAGTCCACTTCCAGCTTGCGGAAGGAGCCGCTGGTGCCGCTCAGCTCGCCACTGGCCCAGGCGTTGGCCAGGCCCGAGCGCAGTTTCTCATTGGTGCCGTACTGCGCGTCCTCAGCGAAGTAATCCTTGTGGGCCTGCAGCTTCTCACGCCAGTAATCCAAGGCCTCCGCCTGGTAGCCGTTGCTGCCGCCATACTCGATGGTCATCGCCTCGGGCGGCAGATGCTTGTACAAGTCCTCCGACTTCTTGTGCACCACGAACTGCGTGGCAATTTACGGATTAATGGGCGGGTTCAGCTTTTGGTGAATGTACTCACCTTCCAGGGCAGCTTGGCTGGCAGAAACGAGGTGACAAAGTTGAAGATCGTCTGGCCCGACGGAATCATGTTCACCAAGTGTATCTCGGCGAAGCGCAGCGGCAGGCATTGATCCACCAGCATGAAGGTCTTCTTCAGCAGAAAGGGATCGTACTGCAGCATTTGTTCCATGGTGACGTCACGTGCGTCCACAACGTAAAACAGGCCCGAGACCGAAGCGTTGTCGCACTCGAGAGCAAGCAGCTCCAGCAGCATGAAGAGCAGCTTGAAGGCTTCGCGGGGATTCGATTGCTTGGGATCGATTTTGCAGAACTGTGAGATGATAACGCGCGGTCCCTGCGGACTGGCCGGACGTGCGGGTATCACATGGATACTGCAAACATATAAATGTGATACATTTAATTAAGGCTTGCTTTCCTCAACTCACCCCCGATCGAATTGCTGCATAAGGGCTGCGTCCACCTGCCGGGAGCAGAGCACCTCGGGAAAGGCATTGCGCAGCGAATAATAGTTGTCGATGCGTCGCTTGGTCTCCTCCTGGCTGAAGCGACAGCGTCGCAGGAACGCCAGGATCAAGCGCTCGTCCGTGCGCGCCTTGAGGTGCGGCGACTTGCCAATCCAAGTCACCAGCGTGGCTATCAAAGCCGCCCGCTCCGCCTGCTGTTCGTTGCACTCGGCGAGGGCGAGCGCGGCGAGTAACGGTTCCAGCGGTCGCAAGTCGGCCATGTTAGCGCGTCGGTAGCTGCAGCTCGAATGGCAATTGACTGACGCGTTGGGCTTAGGTGGGGCACGTAATCTAATCAGCTAGCGCTGGGCAGGTAATAGCTGGAACGCGCGCTAGATATCCAGCCAGAGATACAGATGTACATATGTACTTGCAGATAAGCGAATTAAGCGATATATTGTTTATCTATGGGGGGGTACACAAATTTAATTGATCGACTACAGCAGAGTTTCGAACTAACAATAAGGTCGCACCGTACAAGGTCGGTCTCAATCCCAGTTCAGCGTGCGAAAGGAACCATTGACGCCGAACTCCGCCTCGTATGTGGCAATCTCGCCGGGCCGCAGCTCCTCGACGGTGCCGTAGTTGTAGTCCTGCTCGAAGTAGCCCCGATAGCTGTTCAGCAGGTCCTCCATGTAGGCCACGCTCTCGGTCATGTGCCCATTGGTGCCGCCGTATTCCTCCGGCAGGCAGCCCTTGCCGATGTGGTCGAACAGCTCCTCGCTGGTTTTCAGCACGTGTATCTACAAATAAAGCTCTGATTAGTTAGTTGGGGCAAAGGACTTCTCGTTTGTCTCACCGGATAGTTGACCTGCATGCTGAGCACGTTGTAGAGAAACATAATGGTGCCCTGTATGTCCTTGGGCATATTGATCACATACACTTCCTTGACACGCAGCGGACTGCAGTCATGCAGCCAGCTCCACCATTTGCGAAAGAACTGCTTGTCGAAGCGCCGCATCTTGTCCGAGCTGACGCCCTCCAAATCGATAATCTCACAAATGCCCGCCACCGACGCATAATCGTTCTCCAGGGCCACCACTTCCATGGCCATCGAGGTGAAATGGTAAACCTCGCGCAGACTGTACTGATTGGGATCGAATTTGCCAAAGCGTGCTATGAACAGAGCCGTCCGATTGTCGCACTTGGGCAGGTCCGGATACAGGAAGATCCTAGAGAGCAGACCAAGCTCCATGATGAGTGACTCTCCCTTCTCCATTCACATTTCTGCTACTCACCCCAATCGATTGATGTCCAGCAGCCTCTGTGTGATATAGCGATTGCTCATGATTTCGGGAAAGAGATTGTAGTAGGTGAAGTAACGGTCCAGGCGACGCTTGGTCTCCTCCAGGCTGTAGCGACAGCGCCGCAGGAACGCAATCAGGAAGTCGTCCTCGGTGCGGGCGCGCAGATGTGGCTGCTGGCGTATCCAGACACGCAGTATGATAATGTCCTGCTGTATCCTGTCGGGCGTCTCGTTCAGCTCCTGCTCGGCCAGCTTGGCTAGCGTTGGTGACAACGGACGTCGCATCTTGTTGCTGGCTGTGGCGCTTATGATACCGTCATATATGTATCTGGGCCATGGTTGCGATGGGCTGGGCTGGCCTGGAATCGATTGATTGGCTAATTTGACTATCTAATCGCAATCGCAGTTGGGAAATACGACCGATTATTTAGACAAAACTGCATTGACATGCTAGTGAGAGTGTGTGTAAGAGTGTGTAACTGTGTGTATGTGTGTGTGTGTTTTTGTGTATCACATATAGTCACATCCGGCGCCCTTGTCCCGCGGGCCACTTAAGTGCAACCCCCGCCCACGCCCCTTGTATCTGAAATGTGATCGCCGTTTTATGCTTGAAATAAATCTGACGCCAAATGGCATCCAGTCTGCGTGTGTTTTGAGCATTCAATTTGAGTGGCCGTCACTGGGACGACATGTGTAGGAGGTGCTGACGAGCAGGCCCTTCAGTTACCTTCAGTTCAGCAAATTGCTCTGACATCGGGCTGTCAGCTGCTGACAAGCACGCGACATGGACGCGGACATGGACGTGTTGCGGCTGCCAGGAAGCGGATCAGCTGGCTGGATATAAGTTGCGGAGTTGCCATTTACCCCAGTCTCCAATAACTCATAACATATTCTGGATGGGCTATGGTAATGTGCTTTGATCTTCGGCTGAGGCGAGCAGCGCGTGTAAATTCCCTTGCTGCATTCTTATTGCTTATGACACAAACATATCGCTGCCATATTCGTAATGAGCCTCATTAACTTTATGCACTGCCAACACCACAACAACAACAGCCACAACTTAAAGAAACACTCAACACTTTGCCTGGCATATCCCGCAGGGGATTCGACAAAAAAAAAACAACAACAACATCTGATGATGTCAACTACTTGATGCTCTACAAAGAGTGTGTTCCATGAATCAAATTTTTGGATTATATGTTGACAAATATTTTGGGTAAAAGCTTTGTACTTTTATTTGATCATATATTAAATTAATAATTAATAATTAAAAAAAAATTTATTTAGTAGCCATAAATTTAAAATAAGCATAAGTTTTTATGCAAGGTTTTTCACACTTTAGTTTAGTAAAAGCTTTGTACTTTTATTTGATCATTTATGAAATTGGTTGAATATAAAAAATAATAATTAAAAAAAAATTTATATAGTAGCCATCAATTTAAAATAAACATAAGTTTTAAGTTTTTTTTAGTTTAGTTTTGTTAGAGATCTTATATACTCTCAATTTTTCCATTTTCAGCAGAGTATCCAAATGGGAGTAGGGGGGCGTGTCATGTAATTGACACGCTGCTGGCTGATAAGTGTATTTTGTTGTAAGCACTTGCGAGTATTTCCCAAGATGCATTGACATGCTGTTGCCGCTTGCCACTTGCTACTTGCCACTGCAACATGTAACGAACGCATTAAAATGCATTTACCCCCCAAACTACCCCAAATATGCTCTCTAGTCACTTTTTCGGCCCAAAAGAAGAGAAACATTTGCTTCATTTGTTGTCCATTAAATATTAAAAGTGTCTCTTGTGCTTCAACAATTGCCAAAAGATTCTCCAAGTCGCAGCCATTGGTCATATAAAATTATGAACATTTCATGTTTAATTTATAGATTTACATAAAACGCCCCATTTTGTGAGCCAAATGTGAACAGGCAAATGCATTTGCTGTGCGCTCAATTGACAATCATATTTATAGAGCATATTTATATAGGAGCGAAACACAAAAAAAAATATTAAAGAAAAACTTAAGAAAATATTTAGACGATAGATGTTTTTGGTTGGTCGTTGTCGTTGTCGCCGCTCGACTGCCAGTTGTCACTCAAGTTGATCCAACATTTTCGTTTATACTTGCCGTCATCCCCGGGGGCGTGGCAGACAGTAAACGGCAAATGAAATTTCATTGTAAACAGACGCGTTACGGCAAATTGAGCAGCTTAAACAAATTTCCGTTGTCTTAGTCGTTGCGCTTGGACAATTCTCCAGAGTGTACGCATCCTGTTGCGTGGGCAATTTATTGGCTTCCTTTCAAACATGTTTCCTATCCTAATTGGTCCTTGGGGCAGCGCCAATGCGCACCAGCTGGACTCCTTGTTACACATACATACATACAGCTATAGATTAGATCACTTTACACTATGCTTAACCCATTTGAAAAATTCCCAGTATCCCAGTCGAACATCAGCTCATTTGTAGAGCACAGTGTGCCAGGACCGGGCCGGCAGCTGCAGTTGCAGCGAACCACGTTGGCTGTCGGTGAGCGCCACGTTTACGGGCATGTTTTCGCTGCAAGAACGAAAAGTATCTTTGAGATACATTCATAAAATCAAGTGCCAGCCACTTTGGCGCAGTTGACGCCAAAAATAGCACCTCCACATGCAGGATGTGCAGACACTTGAGCGCTAAACGGGACGCGTGCCACATACCCATTGTATAAGATCAGCGCCACGCTGCCGTCAGGCCTTTGGAAGGCCACCGTACTCAGCTGGGCAAAGGACTCGGTCTCGTTGGTGCTCGCCTCGATCCGCACGGATTCCGGCGGCACAAACTTGCTAAAATGCCCGATCGCATAGTAAATGGGCTGCTTGTAGAACTCGTCCCGACTCGTTGTGTTCACAATCACCGGCGCGTCCACATAATTGTGCACATAGTTCGGACCGCCCTGCTCGTCGAGCACCAGATTCCAGTCCAGCCAGCCATTGAAGCTGTGCAGCAGGTCCTGTATGTAGGCGCGCATATAGCTCTCGCCACGCCCCCAGCTGCCCAGCTCGGGTCCGTGGGTCTGCCAGGGCTTGTCGCCAATGCAGGATTCCGTATTCAGGATCAGCTTATTCGGCATTTCCGTGTGCGCCTCGTCTATGAGCTGCGGGCCAAAGACCTCGTCCCAATACCAGTGAACGGCCAGGCCATCTAGATAGTCCAGTGCATTGGTGCGAGAGGCGCGCATCTATATATTCATAGAGAGAAGTTAATTAATTTGTAAAATATATTATTTTTATTAACTAATTAAAAGAATATAAACTACAAAAGATTACTTGCTGAAAGCCTTAAAATATTTAATTTAATTAATATAAATATTTCTAATAATTAATTATTATTCCCAGCAAGTTTTGTCAGTGATGCCAAAATAGATAGGAGTAGTCAAAAAGAAATGTCTATTTTAATATAAGTTTAAAACTAAATCAAATATAGGTTAGATATAGAAATAGATGGCAAACCACAGATCTATGACCCTTCTCATAGCTGAGAGTGATCAGTGACTGATCCAAGATTTAAATAGGGGAAGACAGATTTCAAAGGAGATTTCTAGCATTCTACTTTCGATATTAGGTAAGTTTCATTCACCCTATTAAATATGTTTAAATATGTACATTTGTATATATAATGTAGAAATTAGTTATTATTAATAGTAAATATATAATGATTAGACTTTGGCTTACTCACCTTACGAAACCAGGAGGGAAATGTATATCGCTGATCATCGTTGCCAAATATGAGCACATGACTTTGCTGGGATTTCCGAATGGTCGGACCGAGATAGTCGCTCAGCCAAATTGCCTGTGCCGCAGAAGAAGATGCTAATGCATAAATAATATTTATATAATGCGCTGTTTACCTGCTGCCAGGGCGTCCAGCCCATGCTCATGAAGTGCACGAAGAAGAAGCCAATGACGCCGTTTAACGGCTCATTGCCGGTGGATATGGCCCAGACGGGCATATTTTTAGACTGCATCAGCTCGAGAAATCTGCAAAGAGTTCGCATCAATTCGCGTATAAATAGAACTTCGACTGCTTTCGATTGCCGTTCACCCACTTCAGATGGTAATCTGCCCAGGTTTGGTAATATTCCGGTTTCAGCTGACCAAAGCCCGTCCATTTATCGTTGCTCTTCATCCAAGTGGGCGCACTCCAAGCAGCTGCCATAATTTTCAGATCACTCAGTTGGCCAACTGCCTTAAGACGCTTTAGCTGATCGATTTTGCGAAGATCGCGTGCGTCCAGTGTGCTGAAATTGCTCAGTAATGGATCATTGCGCGGCAGCTCGTTGTAGGCCCAGGGCTTTAGATCAAAGTCCGAGCCGCCTATGGACATGCGTATTGAGTTGTAGCCAATGCCATCAGCGTGAAAGTAGGATCTACAAAAAAAAAGAGAGATAATATTGAATAAAATAAATATTAATTCTTACCTATAGACATGATCCTGCAACTCTTGTGGCAGCTGTTGCAGAATGTGCGAGACGCTGCCCGTGAAGGCGCCTCCAAAGTTTGTGATCTTCTGAAAATGCTGCTCACGTTTCACCGTTAGCTGCACTGTTTTAATGCTCGCACTCAAAGCTGCGTTGTAAAGTGTTGTAAAGTTCAAGTTAAAGTGTTGTAAAGTTGTCTATGCTGCATTTAATTACGGAATCGCTGTGAAATATTTGCAAATTGCAGCCAGGCTTTGTTTTGCTCAACAATAATGGAATCGGCCACGAAATTCGCATCAACCCATCGATGATCCTGCACTTCCAGCACTTTCTCATCCCCAAAGCTGGCAGTAGCTGCCTTAAAACGCAGACCGTTCTGAAAAAAATGTACATATAAGGCTTTGTAGTATAATCAGTTTGCACACACTCACCTTGCTGGAGCTAATCACAACGATCTGTGTGTTATCGTCTAGCGCCGGCTGGTCCAGGTAATCGCAGTAGCTGCTGTTGCAGACACAAACGCTGCCGTACTTAGTTTCCCTCAGCAGGCAGGGCGTCGTTAAGGCAGCTGCAACATATTCAACTCAACAAGCAATCAGGTGGCAACCAACAATTCACCTACCTGCCCAAGCCACAGAGACGAGCAGCAAACAAACGCAGCCCGCTTTCATTTTTTCGCGCCGCCAACAAAACAAAACTGCAACGAAACTCGCGCTTCGAAGGCGCCCGCAAAACTGAATCGAGAGCTGGGCCACAAATGGAATGTTTGTGAACGCGTTTCTCTAATCAAAACGTAACCGAATTTCGCTCATATTCAAACGAGTGTGCGTGTGTGTGTGTGTGTGTGTGTGTGTGTGTGTGTGTGTGTGGGCTCAAGTTGTTGTTTATGTTGTGGTTGCTATTTGACCCGCGCCAGCTGATGAACTGATAAAGCGGTCGGCGGCGACGAACGACGATCGCCGCACTTGAAAAAAGTCTCTCGCATTTGGCAACCGAAAGTAAAAGTAATTTGTACGCCAATTATTGGGCGCTCTCCACTCTCATTCACTCTTTATACCCTACACCCACTTAAAGTGGGTAAAAGGTGTAGGTATATTGTGTTTAAATTTAGCTAAAAGCATTATAATGATTGGCAATAATCCAGACGGGGTATATTTGTTTACATGGGACTATAAAAGCAATTAAAAATTATTTTTTTCTGTTTGTTTTTTAATAAATCTAAAGAGTGACTTATAGTCGGTCAATTCCAATGAAAGCACTCTACTTGTTACTGCTACTCTACTATTTGTTTAACTCATTTGTTAAGGACCCCAGCTCAGATTGGTACTCAATATATATGATATGATCAAAAGTTAATATTAATAATAACATATTTGAAATAAATGTTTAACTGAAGTACTCAACTGAGTATCTTATAGTCGGTCAATCCCAATGATAGCACTCTACTTGTTACTGCTACTCTACTATTGTAAAGTAGCCTAGCTCATTATATATGATATGATCAAAAGTAAATATTAATAATAAAGCATTTGAAATAAGTTTTGCATTTTATTTTTATTTTTATTTCATTTTAGGCATTACATAATTTTATTGCACATTTAGTTATAGAGCAAAGTGTGTATGGATTTCGCCGGCACGTTGACCTTAAGATTTCCACGCACAGAGTCCACGACATTAATATCCAGGTCGGCGCGTCCGCTGTTGAAGAGCACGGCGACAATCTTCTCATCGGGCCGGACAAAGGCGACGCAATCGAGGTTAACGTTGCTGGCCACTGCCTCGATGTGCACGGAGCCCTCGGGCACCAGCTTGGAGAAGTGACCCATGACATAGAACATGGGTTGTTTATAAAACTCCGTGTAGGCTGGTAAAAATCAATGAAATAATAATAGGCAAATGATGCGATTAACCGATTTCACAGCTTACAAGTTGTGTTGGCAATCACTGGAGCATCGACCGTATTGTTGACATAGTTCGGTCCACCCTCCTCATTTAAAATAATGTTCCAGTCAATCCAGCCGTGGAAGCCATCCTGCAAATGGGCCATAAATGAGCGAGCCATTTTCTCCCCCCGCTCCCAGCTGCCCAGCAGCGGGGCCGCCCTTTGCCAGGGCTTGTCGCCAATGCACGACTCAGTAATGAGCTGTATCCTATTCTCCATGAACTCGTTCGTGCTGTGCACAAAGCTGTTACCAAATATTTCATCCCAATACCAGTGCAAGGCAACACCATCGATATACTTGAGCGAATTGGGGCGAGTGCGATTCATCTGCAATTAGATTGGATTAGCGATAACGTCGTTGAACTTTGAAATCAAACCTAATCGGTATTCAATCCAATAGTTTTCTCACCTGCTTGAACCAAAATGGACTCGTGTAACGCTGATCGTCGTTGCCGAATATGACAAGATCCTTGTACTTTGAGTTACGAATTGTGGGTCCCAAGTTGTCATCAACCCAGACGGCCTGTGTCTGCGGTGTCCAGCCCATGCTCATAAACTTGACAAAGACCATAAACAGTATGCCATTCATGGGCTCGTTTCCCGTGGAAATGGCCCAGATAGGCAGACCATTGTTCTCCATTAAGTCCACCCACTTCAGATGGTAGTCAGCCCAGGTCTGATAGTATTGACGCTTTAGGCGCCCGAAGCCTGTCCACTTGTTGTTCGTCTTCATCCAACGTGGAGCGCTCCAGGCTGCGCCCTTGATGCGCAGATTCTCCACGCCCGAGACTTCTCTGAGTCGTTTGATCTGCTCGACGCGAATAACATCACGAGCGTCCAGCTTGTCCATGCCGGTGAGAACAGTTTCGTTCTCGGGCTGCTCGTTGTAGGCCCAGGCTTCCAAGTCAAAATCACAACCTCCAATGGCGACGCGCATCAGGTTGAAGCCCAGACCCTTGGACGCATAGAAGGACTTGTAGAGATGATCGTGTATGTCCTGTTCCTTGTAGTTCTCCAGCAAGTAGGATACAGCGCCCGTGAAGCTGCCGCCGAATCCCTCAATTCTCTGAGACCGCTTGCTACGATCCACTTTGAGCGTCACAGAGCGCGTGATGCTGCTGCTGGGTGCAGCGTTGCCAGACTGTGCGAGAAAACTGTCCTTAAGCTGATCCAGTAGTCGTGATATGATCGTGGCATTATTCGGTGCGCTTTCAGCAGCAGGCTCTTCATAGTCCTTAATAACATATTTCTCGTCAGCTCCAAAGCTGCCTTTGTTCACTGCGAAGCGCAATCCCTGCTTGCTTGTGGAGATCAGCGCAAACTCTGCATCCTTGTCCAACGTGGGGTTGTCCAGGTAGTCGCAGTAATCCGCGGTGCAGACACAAACCTTGCCATACTTAGCTTCTTTCAGCCTACAAGGAACCGTTTCAGTCTGGCCACCTGGGTGAGTACTTTATTGAGCAGGTGTTCTTTATGATAGCTGCCACTTACCGATTGCGCCTATCAGCAGCAGAGAAGCGCCAAGGAGCCACAAACTTTGGCAGCTTAACATTTTTAGACCAATCGCTTCGAAAGCGGCCCGTAAACTGAATAACTTGGTCAACGCCCAAGTTGGCTTCTCTTTAGAAGTAATCTTAAGTGGTTAAGTGGGATAAGCACCGTGCAATTAGGAAATTGATTACGGTTCTTTTACATAGAAATCCAATATGTATTATTGAATGATTAGCTGGTAAGAGCTTTGTAATCTACAGGGAAGTACAGCTTATCGCATTGGGTTAGTATCAATATATAAATATTTAGCTGAATATTGATTTAATTGATTAATGTACCATCCCCTAAATCAAAGAACAAAACCAGCTAATTTTGTGAATGTGAATTATATAGCTGGCAAATTTCCTATCTTATCTTATTAGCCTAACGAGCTTTTATAATCTCTGCTGGGATTAGCTTCATTTAAAAAAAAACAGATTACCAAATGAGAAATTCCAAAGAAATACGTTTAATCAAATTGCATATTTAAACAGAGCAGCATTTGTATTGAGCTTAATTTTATTTGCATTGATTATTTGCATTAACAAAGTCAGCATAGACACAAAAAAAAACTGGGTCAGAGTCAACGCATGAAACGCTGCAAGTGTCAATCAATTTGTGTCAACTCCCCAGCTCCCAACCTTTGCTAAGTCTGCTTAACTTTATTTTCATTTAAGCCAACAATTGACGCAATCGGTCACAAATTTGTGTTGAACGCAGCTCGCTGGGGACTAAATTTAAACGGCGCAAAGCTCAATGAAATGGAAAACGATTCGAGAGTCTGAAAAATCCATAGCACGCTTATCAGGGACAAGGCATGGACGCAGGCCTTCGAGTCGAATGTGAACTTTAAGCGCGCCTAGTCGGTCTGGGAGTTGGCAGAGGGAACAGGCATAGGGAATAGTCTGGTAAGTAGCAACATGACAACATGCAACAGCAACATTAAACGGGGTGTGTATGCCAAGCAAGATACCCTGCGCAAGGTTGTAAAATAAATTATACAGATATTTTTAGTCTGTTTTAAGTAGTTTCTGAAGGAAAGTAATCAACCTTTTAAGGTTACAAACAGTATTTAGTAGTGCATATACTCTACTATAGCAAGATACTCTGGCTAATGTTATAAAATTAATTCTATATTATATGTCTATTTTAAGTAGTTTCAAAAGGAAAGTAATCTAGCTAAGATAATTGGAATTCCAACTTTTGAGGATACAAACAGCATGCAATAGTGCATATACTCTCCTGACAATATTAAACGGGGAGTATATGCCAAGCAAGATACCTGCCCAAAGTTATAAAATCAACTCAATATTTTATGCCTATTTTAAGTAGTTTCTAAAGGAAAGTTATCCTGCAAATTTTATTGGAATTCCAACCTTTGAGTATACAAACAGCATGGAGTAGTGCATATACTCTCCTTACATGTATTCAGCTGGCTTACTTTGCGCTCGTTGTTGGGGCCTCGTATGTTCGCTCGGTTCGTTCGTTTCGCACGCTGTCAGCAAAATCATGCGGCGGCTTGTTGCAGCCTTTCAATAGTCACATACACGTTGACGAGGCAGCAACACCACCTGTTGGCTAAAGAGTGCGCGCACTCTTCTTCTTCTTCTTCTACTGTGTATGTGTGTGTGTGTGAGTTTACCTGTGTGTGTGCGCTTCTAATTGTGTAGCATATTTTGTTGCGCTCTCCAGCTCGGCCATATGGCAGTGTGAAAATATTGAGGCCCGTTGTGTGTGTGTGCGTGTGTCCGTCTGTGCCTGTGTTTGTATTGTGTTAGTGTCTCATTTTCATTCAGATTCTTGGCGCGCACATTATGTCGGAAAAGTCAACAAGTGGGCAGGCGGCGGCCAAGCTAAACGCCTCCGCCAGACGCAGCTCGACCCCGCCGTCCAATGGCATTGTGGAGAACCGCTGCCACATTGCGGTTATTGTGTATATAGCCCTGCTGCTGGACAATGTACTGCTCACGGTCATAGGTAATACCAGTTAACAGATAACGTTTGCCATGACAGATGCAATGTGCCGCTTGCAGTGCCCATTTTACCGGACTACTTGGCCAGCCTGGAGAAGCCGCCATATGAGGGCTATCGCCTGGAGGAGGGCACGGCACCATCGGCACCGCTGGTCCATCCGCTGACGCATCGCAACGAAGAGCAGACGCAATTCTACATGACCAAGCATCCGATACCCGGCAAATCGATGGTGAATTTTACGTTGCTGCAGCTGCTGACGACCACAACGATGCCCAATATGCTGACCAGCAATCACTTGGGCGGCACTAATGCGACAGCAGCCACAAAGGTCGATAGCCAGAGCAATGCCAACACCAAAACCAATTTTAACGGCTACAACACAAGTCTGGGCCTGGCCGACGAGAATGGCTCTATTGGACTGTTGTTGGCCATGAAAGCGCTGGTTCAATTGATTTTCAATCCCATTGTTGGCAATATGTCGAGCAAGTGTGGCTACAGACTGCCCATTGTGGTGGGCACCTGCTTCCTGCTGGTTTCCTCGCTGGGTAAATTTGAGCTCTCCGCTATAAATAGCATATCCTTGAAACTGTTGTCATGTTGTCGTTTTCTCGTCAGTGTTTGCCGTGGGCGAATCATATTGGATGCTGCTGCTGGCCCGCGCCATCCAGGGCGTGGGCTCCGCCTGTATTGGCGTGTGCGGCATGAGTCTGGTGGCCCAGCACTATCCCGAGGAGGCGCGACGTTCCAAGGTCATGGGCATCATTCTGGGCAGCATTGCGTTGGGCGTGCTGCTGGGCTATCCCTTTGGCGGCATACTCTACGACATGGTGGGCAAATCGGCGCCCTTCATAATACTCTCCACGGTCATCTTTCTGAGCCTGGGCCTCCAGCTGTTCACCATGGATCTCTCCGCTCAGCCAGAAACTCTAATCGTGGAACAGCGCACCAAATGGCGAGCGCTGCTTGAATGCAAAATGATTCTGGCCATTGTGATCGCCATTTGGCTGTCCACTTCCACCATGGCTATACTCGAGCCGTGCTTGCCCATCTGGCTGATTCAGTATCTGCACCCGAATAAATGGCAATTGGGCACTGTCTTTATACCGGACTCCGTGGGCTATTTTGTGGGCACCAACTTTTTTGGCAGCATCGCCTATCGTTTCGGACAGCTAAAGGTGTCCTGCGTTAGCCTTCTGCTTGTCGGCCTAGCCTCGATTTTGGTAAGTGAATAGAAACTCGACCTATCCGTTTTGGTTTAATCTTTGTGTGCAGATTCCCAGTGCCACGACCGTTGCCCAGTTGTTGTTACCGCACTTTGCTTTGGGCCTGGGCATTGGTGTAATCGATGCGGCCTTGGTACCACTGTTGGCCAGTTTTGTGGATGCTACACTGGCGCAGGAGGAGAGCGGCGAGGCTGGCAGCTCAACGTCCAGCTATGGCACAGTCTATGCTATACAGCAGACCTCAGTTAGCCTGGCCTATTGCCTTGGTAAGATTCGTCCTTCGTCCTTCGAAAAGACATATATTTTTCTAGCAAGTGTTGTTTTAATGCGTGGCAGCTCCTTTGATTGGCGGCGAGTTGGCGCAGAGCTTTGGCTTTGCCTGGCTCATGCGTATTGTGGGCTTCTTCAATATTCTGTACGGCCCCATATTGGTTTATCTCTATCAGAAATATGATCCTAAGGTAGGTGCCCTAATGCGTAGTCCTACAAATGGGTTTCAAAATAATATTTGGCATGTCCACACAGAGCTTGAGGGAGCATCAAAACGATTTGCTCATGCAGACCAGTGGGCGTGGCTCGCGGTACAAGCAGCTCTACAACTCCATGGACCTGGAATAAACACTGCACTCAATCTAACCTTAAGCAATATACAACATACACTAACCAAATCATCATGAACCCGCAGTTACATACCAACAAAAAAAAAGCCCCAATCTTGTATAAATATCTCTTGATAATTTTTTCGAAAGTTAATTGGCCCTGAGCCAAACTTCATATGGATCCGAAGCACACATATGTGTGAGGACCTTTTGTGTTCTCATATTTTTTCGGAAGGCGTTCGGGATACATCTCGCAAGAGTACAAAATTAAACGTTAATTTTTTTTCTAATATTGCAATAAATTAAAAAAATACATGGCGCGTAGACCTCTAGGTAAGCGTATATAACTAGTTATTAATTAAGAGTAGCTAACGGTTTCCTCAACGATAGGCCCTGGCCCCGGCGCTTACGCGTTGCCCCCAACCGTTGGTTATGACCATCACGATACCCGCAAGCAGCGCATGCCGCAATACTCTTTCGGGGCTCGGTCGCAGAAGACGGGATCCGAACCCGGACCCGGTCCAGGCGCCTATCAGGTCGACAAATTAACGCGCTATGGCCGTGGTGGCGGCTTGGAATTCACCCTCGCCCCCTTGACAAAACTAATTGGTGAGTTAACTGAATTGCGCAGGTTTGCGTGCGTCCAAATACTCAACTCAATTGAATGCAGACAAAAGATGTGGCCCCGGTCCCGGTGCACATGATGTGCACTTGAAGCCGTTCTTTAAAGGAGTCAATGCTCCGGCGTATTCCTTGGGACAGCGTAATGTATTTGCATTCAAAAATTTTGGACCCGGTCCGAGTGCTTACAATTTCGAGGTCAATACCATCAAGCCAGGTGCACCAGCATATAGCATGTGAGTGTTATCTGCAGTTGCGTTATTGGCCAAGAACTAACAAGGCTTTGTCTTTACCAGGGGTATGCAATATAGTTCGAGAACAAAGGAAAACTCGCCCGGTCCGGCCGCCTATGGAGCTGGTAATCTTAATATTAAGCTTCATCGCTCGCCGGAGTACACAATGAGACCCATGTACAGCATGAGAAAAGAAAGCGTGGGTCCCGGTCCAAACTACTACGATTTAATGTATTATCGTCCTGGCAAGAGTGGACGCGCCTCTTCATTTGGTGTGCGCCATTCGCCTTATGCTCCACCCATGATAGTGAGATGTGATAATATGTAGTTTTGCAATATTAGGAAAAAATTTATGTAACGTGTGACTTGTATAGTAATTAAAGTGTATCTGAACGTGTATATATGTGTGTTAACTTTCATTTAATCTGCCCAAAACAAGTGTGGCCCCGTTAGAAAGTAACCAACCAATTGGCTTAACTTGCTCGGCTTTAAAAAATTAAATACAGTTTAGTTTACGAAAGTGTGTTTCACTTAATTTACTTTTAAATGACACAATAACAACAATGGTTTTGGGTGATATATTATATAAATATATTTTAATTAGACCAGCACTTAAGCCCTTCTACCAATTTGTAGGTAACCATAAATGCTTCTAGAATGCGTATTAAAAATTGAATGGGTAAACAAATAGTTGGCCATGTCTTTAGTTTCATGGAAACGCTGCCACAAAGTATGGAAGTATCCAAATAATCGTCACTCTACTTTTCGGCTCCGTTTGGACAACAACTCGAAAGAGTTTCAAAATTCAACCAGTTATTTTCTAATATTGCAATAGACAAACATGGCGCGTAGACCGCTAGGTAAGAAATGAAACTATTAAAGGTAACTCTTTGATAATTTCTTTGTTGCCAGGCCCTGGTCCCGGCGCTTACGGGTTGCCCCCAACCGTGGGGTATGACCATCACGATACCCGGAAACAGCGCATGCCGCAGTTCTCCTTCGGTGCCCGTACAAATTTGATGGGCGCTGATCCAGGACCAGGACCAG
Organism: Drosophila lacertosa; assembly: GCA_004143845.1. NCBI lineage: Eukaryota > Metazoa > Arthropoda > Insecta > Diptera > Drosophilidae > Drosophila > Drosophila lacertosa. The sequence goes on from SCDZ01000121.1 coordinate 98,278, forward strand.
GCGCCTATCAGGTCGACAAGATGACGCGCTATGGCAAGGGTGGGGGCTTGCAATACACCATAGCTCCCATGACCAAAATATTAGGTAATTATTATTGAATAATTTATAATTTTCTGCGTCTGAATACTTAATACAAAATTGTGCACAGATAAAAGAGTTGGTCCCGGCCCCGGAGCACACGATGTTCATATAAAACCATTCTTCAAGGGAGTTGACGCGCCGGCCTACTCATTGGGAAAGCGCAATGACTTCAGTTTCAAGAAGTATGGGCCCGGTCCCAGTGCTTACAAGATCGAAATCAGTCCAATAAGACCAGCCGCACCCGCCTATAGCATGTGAGTATAATCTACAGCTCACTACTCGCCCGTTGGCTAATAACTGTCATTTTATCAGGGGCATGCAAGGAAAGATGCTCAAGAAAGCCGATTCTCCTGGACCGGCAGCGTATGCTGCCTGTGATATTAACATTAAACTGGCTCGTGCACCTCAGTACTCCATGAGACCAACTTGTAATGTACGCAGGGAGAATGTTGGACCCGGTCCTAACTATTACGATTTAATGTACTACCGTCCTGGTAGGAAAGGCGGTGCCTATTCGTTCGGTGTGCATCATTCGCCATACGCCCCACCAATGATTGTTAGATGTGATAATATGTAGATTTGCCATATTAGAAATCCATGTAGAAATAAAGTACAAATTTAAAGTTAACGCAAAGTTTGTAATATATATCCACCACCTAACATAAACATGAAATATTCAACGCATTTGAATAAGCTGGGGGTACTTCGGAATTTAAGTTCTTGAACTTGGAGAAAACCGCCATATATATATGCAAGCCACGGCTCTAGCATACATTGTTTATTTTAAGTTGGTTTGTGAGGTGGGAAGGATGTTATTAATCATCAAGAACCAAAATTAGACTCTTTAGCTCTTATGAAATTGGAAAAAGTTGAATGTCTAAAATCAAAAAATTTTATGTGTAATATTCGTTTTGAATAATAAATTCTAATATCAATGTTTATAACAATTCAAGTATAATAGGAGCCTTCGGGTAATTCATTCGCTGTGTATGGAATCTGCTACGGAAATGGCAGTTCTTGATATTTTTACCATAGCTGCATTTAAAACTGGTTGACGTAATATTAAAAAAACAAAGCATGTCTTGTCTAAAAGTTCACTTGTTTGATATGTTTTGATCATTATCATTTTATTTTATATCTAAGTACACACTTTTGTGAAAAATTTTTGTGAATGCAACAACACACTGCGAAATTTGTAAATACGTGCAATTCAATACAATATATATTTTCCTGCACAAGGTGCACTTGTTTTAAAGAAACGAGTAAGTATAAGATTCCATTGGGATTTAAAATTTGGCAAGTTGACTTGCTCCAAAAGTCTGCTTTACGATTTTCAGACTATTATGAATTTGTGCGCCATAGCAGGTTTATCATTTATACTCTCAATGGTGTTTATATTAGGGTTTCTAATTTATCTTGTTGTACGAAACATCTCAGACAACTAGGTGTGTACTATATAAACACTGACCAATGTCACTTTTTTCTTATATTCTCCATTATTATTTGTAGACTATATGCAGATTGCATTCAAATTTCGCGCGCCCTTGAATATTATCGATACTAATAAGGTATCGAGTTTTTAATAAACTGTCAATTCCATTTCGCTTTATTATTTCATAGTTTATAAAAAAAAGTGTGTACTTGTAAACGTAATTTAAATAATATATACGTGTATAAACATGTAAAAGCCAATATAATTATTGATACGAAAATAAAAGCATTAACATTTTTCGTTAATATACAGCATTGTCAATGTTACATAGCATTTACTAAATTTGAATTTGAGCTCATTCGCCATTTATCTACCAAGGAAGCCGCTGGCCAAAAAATCACTTAGGTTTTGCATTTAAATGCATGGCACTTAAATTTTGCACTTAAATGCATGGATCCTAGTATATATTTAATCGTTTACTATACCAAAACATTTGAAAAGGCGAAAAATAGGCGCCCGCTGTTAACAACAGTTTACATAAATGTTAAATGTGTTTATGTACTGGGCCCAACTTAACTAGATTTCAGATGTTGTTGTTGTATTTTTAGTTTTTTTTAATAAGTTGGCAAAATTATAGTAAAATTTCAGAGCCCCAGTGTAGACTTCAAACGCACTATAGAAAGTATGTACTCGGTGCTTGGTTGTAGATAAATTAAATTGTTTAGAATAAGTGAATAAATTATATCTAGAGGAAGCACACCTTTCAGCCGACTGGCGGCACATGGTATGTAGATAAATCTATACAGGAATTTAAGCTGCCACATACCACAGCGCAGTGATGCGTTGAAATAAGTAGGCTTGAGAGAAGGTGCTTGCAGGTCCTCGTATACTGGACACCGCAAAAAGCCAAACTCAAATGCGTGCACTGATTATAATTAAAATCTGAAATGTTTTTGGTTTTAAATGCACACAGTTCACAATTGGTAATATGATGAGTCAAGTGACGGGTGCTGCCACAGCCGGCGGCACCCCATTGGAGGCTGCGACGACACCGCCGGCAACTGCGCCTGCTGCAGCGCCGGCAGCAGTTAAGGAGACGGAAGGAACATCACCAAACCCGGAATTGCGGCCACTTGCGGCAAGCAGTACGCCCACCAATCGTAAAGCGGGCGGCGGCGCAACGGCGTCGAAGACCTCGGACAACCAGGAGTTTCAATTCTTTTTCGAGGATGAAGTATTTCGCATCGATCGCAAAGGACGCGTTCGCTTTGGGGTCGTTACGGGTACAGCGGAGTCGTACTCCTCGGACGATGAGGAGGAGGAGGTTAATAAGGTGCTACGCAAGGGCGAGGTGCGTGCTGCCTTTTATCCAGATGGCAAAGAAATGATCAGAGCCGAAAAATCGGTAAGTCTGTTGAGGTTATGTAATCAATGCCAATGCTTAACATACACCTACATATGTATGTATATGCTTATCCGTGTGTATGCACAACTGTAAATAACTGTTATTCTTGCTTTAACAACTGTTTTGTCTTTTTCGGCACTTGACACGTGTTGTTAGCGTTATTCTTTTGTGTTTGTACCAACTTAAATTCAAATTTGAGTTCTAATGAATTCTAATGTTCGCGTATCATAGATTGGCCTCGTCGACCGCACCTTGATGCCAGGCGATGTGGTGCGACGCCGTCTTCCTGGACAGAAGCATATGTCCGGGCAGGCTGGCTATGTGCGCGACGTAAATGTCCGTGCCGATGTGAAGGTGTTGGGCAGCAAATACGTCATCAGGAATGTACCCTCAGAGCGCCTGAAGCCGATATCAGATTGGTCACGTGATGTGCCCGTATGCATGGGCAATTGGATTGGCTACACTATCAGCGTAGATGAGTCTGCCGTGCTAAAGTGAGTAAGCAGCCGCAAAAGGGTGTGGCCCCTACTTAATAAATTCCTGTTTGTCTTCGGCAGATCGAGCTTTGGCACTCTTCTTGAAATCACATCGAACGATTTTCACAAGTTCAAGGACGCTTATGGGCCGAACGACCGTGAAGTGTTCAGCCCTAGTGTATACTACCCAAGTAATGTCGTCATTGGACGCTTGCCGCCTTTGGATCGCGTCACCAATTTAACACCGGATCTACCATTACCGACCAATCGCAAGCGTCGATCCATGGTTAGTTGTCAAAAAAATAGTTTCAATACAGTTATAATCATATACGCAAGTTTTCTGTGCTTTTTTGAGTGCTGCGTATAATTGTTCTTTTCTTGCTTTTATGCTTAAACTAATTAGTTTAACTTTTATTTGTTGGCTTTTAGTATACTGTCGAATCTGTGAAGACAACATCTATAACTGTGGCTTGGACATTCAAGGCAACACCGCAGTTCGACAATGGCACTGAGTTGGATCCACTTAAGCAGCCGAAGAGCTGTATCAAAGGCGATGATTTGGCCAAAGTTAAGCGTTTAAACATTTACGAATCGTATATGCTGCAAATTCACGATCGATTTTACCTCAAGTATTCAAAATGTGATAAGCTTATCAAATATTCTGTTTGGGAGCAAGAGCAGGGTATGTGTGATTGAATTGCAGAACCTACAATTATTATATCTTTAATTTTTTGTGCAGCCAAGTTGTACCAAAACATTTTTCAACGCCAAAAAAGTGAGGAAAACCAGAATGAGCTCTCAAAGCTAACCTCGAACTCAGCTGGACTGGAGAACACACCTTCGCCGTCAACCCCATCCGGTTCCCGCAATGGTCACGTGTTTAAAATGCGCCGTCTAAGTGGTAAGCCTAGCAATCAACGACTAAATCGCTCGCTGGGTGAGATTGAGCCGAGTAACACGCCGCCTAAGACGTGCGCACCAACCAATTCAAATATGAAGAAAATGCGGGGAAACAATGAAGAAACCTGGGACACTGTGGACGACGACGCTGATGAGGAGACTCAGGAAGCAATCGAGACGATTGATTCAGCAGCCGCTTCTCCAGAGACGGAGGGACCCACAAACACTTTCAATTCGTTCGCCTCTCAGGCTGCCCGTATTGTCACGCGGAATTTTAAACGAAGGTCAAGCAAGAAAAAGGTGCGTCCCAGCAAAAAATCAACCATACCTAGAAAGGAAAACGAACCCAAAGATGGCGATGACATGGTTATAGAAACATTGGTTGTGTATAGTTCGTTGACGGTTGTGTGGCAGGATGGATCAGTTGAGTCAGGCATACCGTCGACCGACCTTTATCCCATACACCATTTGGACAATCATGAGTTCTTTCCGGGAGATTTTGTTTGCAAGGCCAACGATTACAGTATGTCTCAGGTGGATTACGGGGTCATACAATCCGTTGATCATGATGAACGTATAGCCAAAGTCAAGTGGTTCAACATCTACGGGAACATGGATAACCCAGTGTAAGTACCTGAATAAAATTGATTACATTGAACAATACTTTAAGGCTCGTATTTGTAGTCCATCATGCAAGGATGTGGAGGAGCTCAGCGTTTACGATTTAAAGGATCATGCAGACTATCAGTACCGTCCGGGTACTATGGTTATAAGAGTGTCGAATTTCACAGGAGAGGATCTCAATTCTACGGCTGGCCAAGTAATTGATAACTTTCCCGATGGGCGCGTGCGTGTTTGGTGGGCCAAGGGCCACATCACTATGTGTTATCCACAGGATCTTTTCGAGATCCATCAGAGCGATACGCAGGATGCGTACGAATCTGATGACTCGGACAATTCCTGGGAAACACAGTCGGAGGACAGCCGGACAATGAACTTAAGCGGTAGCGTTGGATCAATGGATGTAGAAGATCATATTATTTCAGGAATCGATCGTGCCAAAGATGCCATTCAGCGCTTGGAAAAAATCTTCAACGTACTACCAGAAAAGCGCAAATCGGATGTTCTCAATGATCTGCTGGCCGTATACACCAACTGTCGTTTCTTAGACCGTTTTCTCAAAACGGATTTCTTTCACGAAGATTATTTTAACGGAATTTTGTGCCGCAAGAAAAATTCCCCCCAAAAGCAGACTGTTTCGCCGACTGCAGCCAAAAATAATACAAGTTCCCCCCAACCAGATGTTGCAGATGCATCTGAGCATAATCCCGAGAATCCAAAGATCTCTATAGGCACACCAGTTGTCCGACAAGCAATTCAATTGGAGCTGCCAGCGAGCGGACCAGTCGCATCGACTTCAACACCAAATAAGCGCAAGTCCTCTACGCACGTGGATGAGGTGCAATGCAAAAAGAATAACAGCAGCGAAAAGATTAACGTTGAGGACTCCGCAGAGCAGTCTGTTCTTCTAGAAAACGTCTCATTGTCCGATAGCGAGACGCAGCTAACTTACAATGAGTTGATTACCAAATATCGCAGCGAGTATGCGGATATGATCATAACAGCACGTGTGAACATTGCCAAGGCCTTCGAGAAGCATAAGCACAACAAGGTAGGCACTTCAATAATAATAATAATGAAGGAGGACGCAAATAATATTATTCAAATTAAATTTGTATTACAGAATGACTCTGGCGTTCATTCGCGTGGCGAAAACAGCTCAAGCGAAATCACTGGCTCCAGCGATCCAAAAGACAATCCTGATGGCGAAAAGAAACCGTCTATTTTGAGATCACCTTCCAGCTGCAGCATTGAGCTAGTGGCCAACCACGATGCAGACGTGTGTGAGGTATTCTGTTTTTTGATCAAAGAGCAGATGGCCAAGTGCCGCGAGGCCATCTTGGAAGCTTTTGGTAGAAGCAAAACTGAGGATAAAGATGTAGAGAACCTAAGCGAAGGGGATGTCGATGTAGACTTGGATGCTGATTTCGAAGTCTCAGATCATGACATGCCTCCAGCATATGAAAAGGTGCTGAATCAGGTTATGGGGCAGCCCTTAAATCTGGTCGGACTCTCCGAGTCATTGCCTCCGCTAGAAAGTCCAACCGCCTGCTCATCACCCTCGCCCAAGCAAGTCATCCCCGCGAGCAATCCATGTTTTGAGGTGCTACCCAATGCACCACTCGGTCATCATTTCATTGGAAATGTTATACATCCGAACAACAAGGCGCATTATCAAAGAGCCGTTCAACGCGAGTACACTATGCTGCAGGCATCGCTCCCTCCAGGCGTTGTTGTACGTGCTTATGAGGATCGCATGGATCTCATATCCGTCATGATGGTGGGTCCACAGCGAACTCCCTACCAGAATGCCCTCTTTTTCTTTGACTTTCAAATGGGCAGCGACTATCCAAAAAGTCCGCCTACCTGTCATTACATAAGCTACTGTACCGAACGACTTAATCCAAATCTGTATGAGGAAGGCAAGGTATGCGTTTCGCTCTTGGGCACCTGGACAGGTCGCGATACTGAAGTGTGGTCGCCACAAAGTACAATGTTGCAGGTGCTGGTCTCTATACAAGGACTCATACTGGTCGATGAGCCCTACTATAACGAGGCCGGCTACGAGAAACAGCGTGGTAAGATATACAACATCAATTAAAAACGTAAGACAAATTTTAATAATTTTACCCACTTTTAGGCACTCAGCTGGGCAACGAGAATTCGCGCGTCTACAATGAAATGGCTATTATAAAAATTGTCCATTCAACAGTTAAGCAATTGCTTAATCCCCCATTCATTTTTCGAAACGAATTGATTAAACACTTTAAGGAATTTGGTACGGAATTACATGGCCGCATGAAGGCCTGGGCCGAATACTCAGCTGAAGCACAACGACTAAAAATAACCAGCATTAATGGTTAGTTTAATATATTATTGTATACGTTTAAAATATTTGTAAATTTTATTTTCCTTCTTTTTATAGACATGCCTAAGGATTATGTTACACCATGCGAGATGCCTGAGTTTCCATTATTGCCCTGCAGTCGCGGTTTCTGTATTGCGGTTAAGGGTGTTTTGGAAACTTTGCAGAATGAGTTAGGCGCTCTCGAAAAGAAGCAGGTAAATGAGGCTACCGTTCCCGTTGTGGCCACGGCACCGCGTGCTGCACCCGAGGATGTGTGAATTATGCGAATAATCGCAATGCTCAATGTTTGTCAGCTTTTTGCCTTCGTTGTGGTGCCTATTATATAAAACACAAGACTATCGCCGCCTGCTCTTGAAACTGAGCCTCTAATAGGGTCAATTTCTTTTATCTTTAAGTAATCACTGCTCGAATATTCTCTCTACCTTATTAACTTGGCTTATTGACCGGCTAACAAACTTTATAACCAAAAAAAAAAGAAGATACTTTTCCTAAATTTGTCGCTTATTATTTGTAAATTTTTTTTATTTATTTCGCTTAAACTTATTTTGTTTTATGTTAATCCCAAGTTCATGCGTATACAAACAAAATTTGCCTAAAATATGTGTAATATCTATAGAGGTAATTGCCAGCATTGGTGTTCTTCGTTTTGCAAACAATCTAGTTGATCCGTACATTTTTGAACTTGGAATGTGTATATGTATACTTGTATATTGGCAAGAGCTTATGAAAATATTGTTACTATATTTTGTTTGCTCACGTAAAGTTTAATTATATATAATGTAATTATTTTTTATTGTTTATACATTAGTTTAATAGCACTTGGCCTTAAACTGGGCTACGTTTAGCTGGAATCCTTTGCATTCCACTTTATTTAATGTAGTAAATAGAAACAATTGGCCACATCGCATCCTTCATACTTAATAAGCTAGAAAATGCAAGATACTATGTGAATAATAAATTATCAATTTTATTTATTAAAGCAGTTAATCAGATTACGCTTCTAATTTATCAATCACCCAATCAACATATTGACCCACTCTCGTGTAAACACCTGGCCAGCCTTGAAGGCCGCATGGCTTGGGGCCATACGATGTGACGCCGGCTACAAAGAAAACTTCCTGACTGCCCTCATGAGCGGAAACCATAAGTGGGCCGCCGGAATCACCTTGACAGGTGTCAATCTTGAACTTGCCGCCAGCGCATAATTGCGAGCTATTTAAATTCATCTGGTAGGTGCGGTATTTATCCTGGCAACTTTTCAAAGTCCACACATCGACAGTTGTTTTAAGCTTAACGTTGCTGGGCTCACCATCCTCAGTCTTACCCCAGCCTGCCACGTCCATTGCATAGCCCTCAAAATTGTTATTGCGCTTATCGTTACTAATTGGAAGGCAAATGGGCCTTATATGATCCATATAGCTGACCGATTGCTTGAGACGCAGCAGCGCAATGTCATGCATCTGATCAATGGAGTTCGGCATATAGAGCTCATGTAATATCGACTTTTCAATTTCAATGTCAATGTGCATAGGTGCACAAGTGCGCTTGTTGTTGCCCACCTCGGTGATGCAGTCGGGTGCTGTGGTAGTGTCCCATTCGCCCAGACGCACACCGTGTAACTTCAATCCGTACTTCGCCAGATCGGTACTGGCCAAACAGTGCCCGGCTGTTAGCACGTAGCGTGAGTTAATCAATGTGCCGCCACAATTGAAGCCCGACTCATTGGTGACTGCTGATTTGGAAATCAAATTGACAGACTTGGAAATCTAATTGCTTAATGGATAATTTGCTAAAACTTACTATTTTTATACTGGAGCAGCGCCATCCAGGGAAATTCGAAGAGCTGGGTCTTTGTGCCCCCTATAATGCGATTGGCAAACAAAACACCACAATCACCTATCTCTGGCAGCACATTGCCCGGCTCTGGCTTCTCCCCAGAATTAGCTATGTCTGAAGTGCCAGCTGCAGCTCTATTGTCCATGCCCTGCATACCGCGTTTACTGTCCGGGCAGCATACGAGAATGCGCTGCACCAAAACACTTTGGCGTGTGTTATCCAGGCCGCATTGACTATCTGCGAGCAGTTGACGCTGTTCGGGTGTCGTGTTGGTTAGATTAAATATTTCGTAGAGAAACTGACAGTCTCGTATGTGAATGCATAGTCCATGCTCCTTGGTCCCCTTTGCCTCGCAGCTGCCAAAGCTGAATTGCGCAGTAGCTGCGGCTAACGGAGATCAGCATCGAGATTAAGTAAGTGTCAATTAGCATTACACGATTACACTGTTAGCAACCGGTATAACCGGTTCATGGTTAGAGGATTTGGGTCGCTGTAAGTATCAGGATGACACTCTCCTGACCAATGATGGTATAACAAAGCGCCAGAGAGCTTACCAGCAATTCCAATGGCGCCGAGTGCGCCAAGTAATATCAGCTGCTGCTTGAATGCCACCAACATAGCGAGATAACGTCGGAGAATTTAGCGTGGTTTGATCGTCGCGAGCGCTACGTTAAGACTAAACCCGCTCTCACACTGTCGACCAGTTGATGCTTTATGAAACGCTAGATGCCGGATGCCGTGCGTTATCGCGACTAATAAATCGGCTAGATGTCAGAGGTGATCGATTGTTGATCAGCTTAAACGGTTAGGTACATTGCACTGCTGCCCAGCGACCCACACCCCCAGCCATAAAGAATTCTCGGAATCCAACTCTATTTCCATTCTGCGCTTTACTCGGAATTCGTTGCACTTGTAAATTAAGACAACTTAAAATCAAATGATTAAAGCAAACGCCAAGATCAAAAATATTGTTGTGATTTGGCATTGTTTAACCGGTTATTGTTTTATGATTATACGAGTACGTGTTTATGTATGTGTGATTTTATGTGTTTATAACGTTACGATGCAAACAGAGCTGGAAATGAAACTAAATCTTGTTGCTGTTGTTGGCATAGTTGTAGACCTGCTGGAAACCTTCACCATCATCTCCCTCGCCATCATCCGAATCATCTGAATCGAATGTATTATCGGGTATATCATACAAGCGAATAATGGGCTTGTTGGGATCCTTCATGATCAAGTATTTGCCATCCTTCTGCTTCATCACCAGGTCAATAATACAGCGTAAAATGCCCCAGGCGTTGTCCATGCTCAGATTAATCTGCGTTGCAAACTCGTGCGGCTTAAACTGCTGTGTGCCCAGGATGACATGGCGTGAATGATCGCGAGGATTAATACGCGATACATAGCCTAGTTTTAGCTGGTCGGAGCCCGCCAGCACAGCCTGCACCGTCCACTTGGCCAGTTTGCAGGCATTGTTCCTCAATTCGTTAGCCAATACAGCGCCCCGTTGGGTGTCCAGTTTTTGGCGCCACTCAACGCCGTTGGCCAACTTTGAGTCCCATTCGTTCAGTGCCTTTATGGACAAGAACTGCGGCTCTCCACTGGGCGTTTGCAGCACACCATCATGTTCGCAACGTGCCACCAAGACCTGAAATCATTTTAAAATTGATTAAGATTCAGGACTACGCAAACAAAGGATGTTAGGAATGCCTACAATGTCGCTGCCTAGTTCCCATTTCTTGTAGCGGTAACCCACGCTGGCCACCTGTATGTCCTCGTCCTCGCTGATGAAGGGATTGGTTTCCTCAAACTTGTACTTGGCCTCCTGATCGCCGGTCTTCAGCACTTGCTGGCTGAAGTTGTGATTTATGAAAGTGGCCTCAATGGCCAGGTTACGAGGCGAATTGCACGAGCTGTCGTCATCGGTGGGCGGTTCAACACTGGTCTCATTCACAGTCAGCAAATCGAATTCCGTATGGTCGCGCTTATCCATAAAGATTTTCTCACCTGTCGTTGAAATCAGTGTTAGTGTTCGTTTATTTTTGCTGTATCTACGAGATTTTACTCACCAACTTTCTCAATGACAATATCCCACGAGTAGTTCGAACGTGTTGAACACATAATCGTTGCCAGAATGGCATCCGTAGCAAACACATTGCCAACCGTCTTGGAAAGACGACGGATGACGGGATCATCAGTGGTGGTAACGGTGTGCACAATGCGATCAATCTTCTGCAGCGGTTTCTCGTTCTTAACATTGATACGATCGTACGTCTTGTCATAGAACTCCAGCGTGCCGCAAGTGGTAATGTCCTCACCATCTTTGATGTTCGGAAGCGATAGCTTAATCAAACGCGGGAAGTCCATCTCCTCAATGGAGGCCCAGTCGGCACGCACGGCCACCGATGATTCGCGCATCTTGGGCGGCGGACCGCGATTACCAAAACGCTTGCCAACACCGCGACGCGGATCGCGTGCCTTCACATTCTTGCTGCTTAGTGTGGTCATGCCATGGCCGTGCGTATTGAGCCCGCCGCGTGCATTGCGGCCGCGTCCCGAGCGCGAGTTGCGCATGTTGCGGAAGCGTCCGCGTTGATGAGGCGGCTTCTGGACGCGCGCCGTGTCCACCAGATGGAACGTTGTCTCATCTTCCTCATGGTAGTAGGCATATTGGATGCCGGTGCCAAAGGTAGAAGCATATTTGTCTGCAAAATAATGGATTAATAATCAACTGGCTGCCACGACACACACACAAACAAAGCGCAGACATGCGAACATAACCTCACTTTGTGTAAATGCCAAATCTTATTTATCCGAACACTTACTCTGGTACTTCTTGTCATTATTGGAGGTGTTTGTCCAGTCGCAGATCTTGCCCAAGCGATCGTTCTTGCTGAATGGCTGGTAAGGCACATCCTTAAACGTGTCCGGCAGCTCGCATGGTCCCCAGCCCTTTTCGTTGAACTGCACGGTCGGTTTCTCGAAGGTGGGAAACTGCGCCGCGGTGTTGATAGTTTCGCTCATCTCACGCTTTTTGCTAGTTGATCTTTATTTAATGAATGATTCTTATTAAAATCTTTAATCAATTAAAACGCCACTGTGGTAAAAAAAACTGTGTGACAAGCTCGCGAATTTGGTGCGAAGGAGAGAGCTAGAGTTGTATCGAATCGGTCAGCACAAGTTCGATTGAGCAAATGAACGAACGAATTACGTTCCAGTTCATTGTTCGTTTTATGGAGATTTTTTTCTTTTAAGTGCAATTAATTCAGCAAAAAGCTATTTTTGTCTGTCATTTATATCTACCAAACGATATAAAGTCCACGAAGTACCCAACGAACGATTAAAGGTATTAAGTGAATGAACATACATATAAACAAACATTCGTTCTTTTGAACTACTGAACTTACAATATGAATAACAAATACGTTGTATAACACTTAAAAGAGTCGCAGTCATCGCGATAACACTAGTGATGTGCGAGATATTTATATCGCTTGAAACTGTTACATATTTAAATATTTGCAAGCAACTTGTCACGACTGTGACTTATTGGCGACTGAACGTTAAAATTTTGCATATTGTTGTAAACCTTTGTTATTAACTACTTGCTTATTTATGAGTGATAGTTTTCAAAAGAAATGCTTTCGCAATTAATTGGTAATTAATATAATAAATTAAAAAATATAAATATTTAAAATGTTTGTCGTTATTGCTTGAACAATGTTAAACTTTAAAGTCTGTTTTAAATGAAACTTCAATTTTTAAAGAATTAACCGCTTAGCTTTTAGCCCCTTGAAACTTTAGCCCTTCTTACTATCAGTATTATCAAAATTTGTAGTTCTTATTGTATACAAGAATTTGCAAGTCAGCCCTTAACTATGCTGACACTTCAATTCTGTGAAGCCTTATAAAAGTAACCAGAAGCTAGGGCCAAGCAAACAGTCCGATTTGAAATGTGGAAGGAGCAGGAATCCGACAATGATTGGCCGAAAGACGAGCAACTGGTCAGCTTCTGGATGCACTTGAGAAGTGAGCTGGACTTCCGGACTGTGCTGTATTATAAGGCGGACAAATGTCGTTGCTGGATCGAAAAGCTATTGAATGAAAATAATATGACCACCGCTACAACATTAATCTGGAGTAATGAATTGAATGGGCCGTATTTGAAGCCACAGCAGAATGTGGATATTATGGGATTGGTCTGCTTAGAAGCTGATTTGTACGAGACCGTTTTAAATACACTAAGCAACATGCTTAACCGTATGAGGGAGGTGCCCATGCTGCTGCAGATATGCTTGACTAAGCCAGATGCACCCAATCCACAGGGATTAGCTGGTCGGATACTCAAACGTTGCCACGACCTCCTCATGCCGAATGTGCTGGTGCTGTTGAGTGATTTCTTCAACACGGCTGTTCTGTATGCCCATCAGATCTTTCCCACATTTCGGTTGCTATCGCGGGTCTATCGTTCGGGCCAGCTGCTGTATCCCAATAAACTGGGCAATCTACATGGCCATGTCTTAAGAATACGTTCCGATCTATCGCAGCCGTACACACTTGTGTACAAGGATCGCAATGGCAAGTTAATAACCACCGGCTTTCTGTGGCGCTTGGTGAAGGTGTTTGCCCGTCAGTTGAACGCCACTCCCGAGTTGAGCCATGATGGCACTATGGGCCAGTCGGTCAGGGACGGCTATTTCCAGTTGCTGCCACACATTCGAAATGGAACCACGGACATTACTACCAGCCTGTTCCCAACCGGCTTTTCTACGAGCAGCACCCAGCACATGTTCAGCTATCCCGTCATTGTTAACAGCTGGTGCACCATGTTTCCCGTGGAGCGTGTGGTGAGTCCTCGTGACGCAATGATTGGCGTGATGGACACACCCTGGATATGGTTTTACCTAGGCATTATCTTCTGTTTGATTCACTGGCTGCGTGGGCGACCTGTGCCTGGCAGAATGTTTCTCACACTGCTCTCCTCACTGATCAAACTTACACTGTTCTGCACGGTCGTGGCTCAATTATCGGCTCTATTTATTCGGCCACAACAGCAACAAGTTATTTCTAATTTTGAGCAGTTAAATGCAGCCGGCTTACAGATTCTTGGACTACGTTCGGAATTCTATCACTATCCCGAGCACATGCGCATCAAATACGCCTCGTCGTTCAAATCATACGAGAACATCACTCAATTTATGAAGCTACGCAATAGTCTGAACACCTCTTTTGCCTACACAATTTACTCGCTTAAATGGAACACCTTTGCGGAAATGCAAAAGCACTTCAAGCGTCCGCTCTTTCGCTACTCGACCAAAATCTGTATTAAGCACATTTCCCAGAACTCAGTTTTGTATCCGGAAAATTCTTTGTTCCGCCACAAGCTGGATTTATATATTATTTTGGTGCGGCAAACCGGCGTCCTTAGGTTTTGGGTAAATAAAAGTTTCTATGACCTGGTGCACGGCGGCTATTACAAGCTACAGGACTTGAGCACTGAGGTCGCGGTAAGACCGCTAACTTACGTTGACTGGGGCTTTGTTGTGGTGCTATTTGGCTACGCAATAGCCGTATCCCTGCTCGTATTTGTATTTGAGTTGCTTGTGCATTATACCAATGTTTGCCTAGATATGTTGTAGGTGTTCTAAATAAAGTTTGCGTCGTTAGCACAAGTTAGAAAATCGGGATAGGCAATATCTAATTACTCTTCAGCACTTATATTTTAGATACAACCCTCAACTGTTTAGTAAAAAAATAAATTTAATTAATATGTATGCTTTAATTTCTAATGGTGGTTATTAACTTACTTATTGCATTCATTGATTGATTAAACTCGAACAAGGATTTCATTTTTGAGCATTATTTTATTCATAAGGCCACATATCCATAAAAAGTGAGTGTATAAATTATTTCCATTTCTTTTATAGCACACACCAAGCCAGCAGTTAGTCGTTTTAAGTCCATAGCCATGAACGATAGCATTAAAATCTACGCTGAACTCCTTTCGGCCATAGCTGACTTTAACAACTTTAGCACAATCTTTTATTTTCGTCCGGAGTACGGAAAAGAAAGCTGTTATTTGGAAAACTGGCTGTCGTTGATTGGAAAAAAGATTCCTTTACTGCTGTGGCGCTCAATGGATAGTCTTAGCCTCAGCAGCTTTATCAATGCGGAACTGCTGGTTCTGGCCTGCTTTCCTGGCGTCTATCGTCTGGACTTGCTGAACATTCTTTCAAGCAGTTTGCGACATCTGCGGCATTCCAAGTTGCTCATTGAGTTGACCACCAATCAGAATGTGCGCCTGGTCAGCCGAGTGTTGGAGTTTCATTTGGAAAAGCACATGCTCAATGCTGCATTAATCTTTGCCGACTTTGGGCAGACGCATACGTTGTACATCTACGATGCATATCCGAGTTTCCGGCTTAAGAGTCTACAATTTACGGAGGCGTACTTCAACTTGTATCCTGACAAAACACTTGATTTACATGGCTATTGGATCCGCACGATGCCTGATCTCTCGGAGCCCAATACCATACTCTATCATGACAAGGCGGGCCATCCGCGACTGCTTGGCTACGTTTGGAACATGCTGGAGGAGTTCGCACGCAAGCACAACGCCAGCTTGCAACTTATCGATGAGGTGCGGGACGGCAAGTTCTTGACGCAGATTCAAGTCTTGGACATGGCGCGAGACAACATCGTGGATATAGCAGCCAGCGTGCAGCCATTGACGCTGCGTCATCTGGAGCGCTATCATGAGTACGCTTATCCAGCACATGTCGCCAGTTGGTGCACAATGCTGCCCACGGAGCCACTCATCGAAGTACGCGAAATGTACAAATGGATTCTGCCTGCAGTCACTTTGGGTCTCCTGGCGTTGCTTTGGTTTATCCACGAGTTCTTCAGAGGTCGTTGGCGTCGCTATAGACGTCGCCTGGCTATTGGCTGGAAGATTTTGGCAATTATGCTCACGTGCAACGTACAGGGCAGACTTGTCACGTTTTTTATTGAGCCACCCGCAAGTCCACCCATATCCAGCTTTCAAGTACTTGCCGACTCCAAGCTGCGCATCTTTGGTCTGCGCTCCGAGCATAACTTGTACGACTTTGATCTGCGCACGAGATATTCGCAGGCGTTCTATATCAGTAACAGGATTCCGGATCTAATGCGACTGCGGAACTCGTTGAATACCACGTACGCCTACACTGTGACCTATACAAAGTGGCAGCTGTACGCTGAGCAGCTGTCGCTTAGCGCCAGGCCTTCATTTTACTATTCGGAGAAGTTTTGCTTTTATCAGTTTGTGCCCTTTGCATTGGTCATTCCGGAGAATTCGCCACATCGTGCTACACTGCATCATTTCACGCTTCAGCTGAGCCAGTCCGGCCTGCATTCGCACTGGGTGTCGAGGAGCTTCTACAACATGGTTAAAGCCGGCAAACTGCACATGCAGGTCCTTGGCGACGCCCGACATTTCCGCTCATTAGAGCCTGGGGACATTCACGACGTGGTTTTTGGCTACGCATTGGGCGTGCTAATTAGTTTGACCTTCTTTGCCGGCGAGCTGATTACGTATTGGGCCAGAGATTGGCTGGACATTTAGGCAATTAAGCATAAACATGTATGTAAGCACTTGTACTTAAAGTGTAGCCTCTAGTTGAACACAACCGCAATTATGTTTTCTTTATTGAGGAATATTTGGGGTGAAATATCACGAAAAAATGATAAACAAAAATGTATTCATATTTTTACATACTTTTTGAAATCAATGTTCTAACGCAAGCGATTAATTGCTACTGTTTTTTTACGTTTATCACTTTGTGTAATGAATTTAAGCTTCAATATAAAAAAAAACTATTTAGATATGCTCACTGAAGATTTAATCTTGCCGATAAGTAACGTTTTTTGCTAATTTACTCAGAATGAAACACAAACGATGTACTCAATTAACTGAGCACGCTGAACTTGTTCTTCTGAACTGCTTTGAACAAAGTTATTTCTCTTCTTCAGTTCTTGAAAACTGAGCAGCTATTTTGATAAATAATTTATTGTTTAAAAGAACATAGTATAACTTTAAAAAATATGTGCAAATTATAACTATTATCTATGGCAAGCTTAAAGATCCATTCTTAGTAGAATATCAGTGTACACATGAACAAATTTAGTTTTGCTTGCTTCACGATCAGCATACTATCTGTCAGGGCTGCTAATGCCCACCTGTGGCATTTGTTTTTGTTGACATGAGCAAAAGAAAGCTGATGGGCTATTGTCCAAATGACCCAATTAATTAGCCATAGGTAAGGCACACGCTTTAACTGTTAGTGCACTTTGATATAGATATTTCATTGCAAACATTCAGTGACTAATGCGCGACCAGCGCAATGAATCTCCGCGCGTATTTTGCCGTTGCCAGCGTCTTTATAGGATGCTGTTGTGGCGTCGTGTTTCTGGAATTGCTCGTTAAATTGGATTCGGGTGCCGGTAATCTGATTACTGCTGCGCAATTCGCATTTATTGCTCTCGAAGGTTTCATCTTTACATCGAAATTTGGAACGGTGAAACGCGTAATAAGTCTGCGGGATTACGGTCTGCTTGTGCTCATGTTCTTTGTAACCAGCGTGTGCAATAACTATGTGTTCCATTTGAATGTGCCAATGACGCTGCACATGATAATTCGCGGTGGCAGTCTGATATCGAATATGTGCCTGGGTACCATAATACTCAAACGTCAGTATCGGATCGAACAGTATATCGCCGTTGTCATGATTACCCTGGGCATATTCATCTGCACCTACTTCTCTAGCCGTGATGTGGACATGAATAATGATCACGTGGCCGACTCTGACACAAAGGGGAACATATTCTGGTGGCTAGTGGGTGTGCTGTTGCTTGTGCTGGCGCTCTTCATCTCCTCTTACATGGGCATAACCCAGGAGCTGATGTATCAACGACATGGCAATTGCGCCCGCGAAGCTCTCTATTACACGCACCTGCTGCCGCTGCCTGCCTTCTTGTTCATGCACGACAATATTAAAGCACACTGGACTTTGGGTGTAGAAAGCGAGCCCTATAGACTGAGTTGGCTGGGAGACATCGCTGTGCCGCTAGTGCTGATTTATTTGCTAGGAAACATTATAATGCAGCATATATGCATTAGCTCTGTATATTTTCTGACCACGGAGTGCAGCTCTCTGACCGTCACACTAATTTTGACACTGCGGAAATTCGTATCATTGGTATTCTCAATTGTGTATTTCCGTAATCCGTTTACGGCTTACCATTGGCTGGGCACAGTGCTTGTGTTCGTGGGCACGTTAATGTTCACCAATGTCCTAAGTATTCCAGAGCTGCGCTCAAAAAGTGCTGCGAAAAATGATTGAACATTCCAATTTAAAAGCAGGTACAACTTTGTACTAATGACGAATTTGAACAAATAATGATTATTATTCCATTAACATTTAAGTACAATACAAGCATATACGAAATAAAAGATTCTCATAGTTCTTATAAAAAGGGGACTCTAAAAGTAAAACTTTACACGGAGATTCATTAGCTTTTGTATGGCCGTTCAATAAACGGTTTGTTCAAGTGCTTAAGTTGTTTCTTTGGCTTTGACTTGACGTGCGACACTCGACATAAATACTAAAACATACACATAAATACATAAATGCACAGGTTGCCCCATGCCAAAAATTATGAATTCCACGTTTAATGCAAAATCTAATACTGTTGCAGCTCAAGTCACGTGCTGCTGCTCGATTGAGTGTCTACGTGGATTGTCTGCCAGCCTCTCGCTGCAACCATTTGACAATCGACTTGTAGTTGCGGTTCATCCAGTCTACGCTGATCTCCACCTGTTCCACAATCTGCTGAATGGGCCTGTCGTACGCCCAGCGTGCGTCCCGCACAAATTCCTCCAGCTCGGCCAGTTGGAATTTTGTGTTCATGCGTTTACTGGCAAACTTGAGCAGCGTGTGAATATTGGATATTTGTGAGCCCATGCTGAAATCAAAGTACATTTAGCTAAGGCGTCAACTAAATCTCTAGTGCGACTTACTAAGTGTTTATTTCTGGCCAGTTGTTGCGCAGATAATCAAATGCAATCTTCTGACCGACCACCGTATTGGAGACAGCCGCAAACACACGCAGTACATCCTGTTTGCGTATATGCTGACCGGCAATAGCGCGGCGCAGGTAGCGATAGAGCAGCCACGGCTCCTTGGAGCAACCCAAAGCGCTGAGCAGCAGCTCCTTTTCAGCTGGCACAGTCGCTTTCAAATAGCGCTCAAATCCAAAGTCCCACTCGTACTCCGTGCCGTACTGTATGGCCGAACAGTAAACGACACCGCGCATATTCGGATTAATGCTGGCGAATAAATACAGAAAATTTAGTCCACAAACGTATATTAAATATGGTTGGCACAGCTTACGGGTTATAGGCATCTGGATTGGGCACTTGCACCCAGTTCTGGAATTGCTTGGTACTCTCTGAAATGCACTGCTGCTGGCCCAGATGACAAAGCATGCCAAGTATCTCGGAACGCTTCAACAGCACCGGAATGTCTTCGCTGTTGTTCTGGGTGTCCTTGGCCACCACCTCGCTGTGCACTTTGCGCAGCAGTTTAAGAAGATAGTTCTGAAAAAGAAATCAAACGTAAGGTCAGATTTCAAGCAGATGATTTGACCATGTTCATCTTACCTTAAGCAAATCATAATCGCCGGAGTTGACAAACATGGAATCGATAAAGTTAAAATTGGTGATCGCCGCCTTCCAGGGCACATGATTCGTCTCGTATGCCAGATAGCGAGTGACGTTCATTGCCGTATCATACGACAGATAATAACCACGTGCCAGATTCATGGCATCATCCATCAGCTGGGCTCGATTGGCGGGCGCAATTTGTTCAAAGTGCGCCTCATCCATGAGATGCTCGGTTACCGCACGCCAGTTGTCCAGATCATAGTTGACACGGTAGTAGCCTGTCTGTTGTATGTTGAAGATAAACCATTTGGCTGTGGAGAGATTTCGATTTTGCAGCTCGTACGTTTTGGTGCACGGTATCCACGTAGTCGGCCGTGTATTCTCGAAATTCAGCTCGTCCGCGGTGGTATACGTAATGGGTATCCACCAGAGCGGACGCTCGTCAGTTTTGCTGCTATTGCCATAGATGAAACGAGCCTGCTCTAGACGCACTGCATCGGAATTGGGATGACGCGATATCTTGAGCATGGGATAGCCAGCTTGCAGTGTCCAAGTATCCATGATAACCTTGACGCTAGTGCTGCTATCCAGCAAACCCGATGTTTTCGCCTCATCGGTTAGGAAACCCCACAGATCGTCCTGCGTAGCAGACTTGTAGGCCATCTCCCTCAGATATTTGCTGAGTCCGCGCCGAAAGACTGCGTCGGTCAGAAAGTGGCTCATCATGCGAATAACCGTGGAGCCCTTGGCGTACGAGATGCGATCAAACAACTCGAAAATTTCCTGCGGATTGCCGACCTCCTGCGAGATCTTGTGCGTTGTGGTTAGCGCATCCAATTGGAACACAGTCTGCAGCTCATTGACCACAAACTCGTCGAGCAGCTTCCACTCGGGCGCCACAGCGTTCGCAGTCAGATACTCCATGTAGCTGGCGAAACCTTCGTTTAGCCAAATGTCCGACCACCAGCTGGGCGTGACCAGATTACCGAACCATTGATGGGCCAGCTCGTGTCCGACCACAGAGGCCACACGCTGCTTATTGCTGGCTGTGGCCACGCCCTTATCGTACAGCATGGCCGTCTCCCGGAAGGTGATGAGGCCCCAGTTTTCCATAGCGCCCGCCTGAAACTCGGGCAGCGCTATCATATCGATCTTGGGCAGTGGAAAGGCGACATCGAAAAAGCTCTGCAGGAAATCGAGTATTTTGGGACCCACGCTCAGTGCATACTCGGCTGATTTGATGGCATCGGCGCGTGCCCAGACGGAAAAGTTGCCCGACGAAATGTGTGAAAAGTCGGATATGGCATAGGCCACCAAATAGGTGGACATGGGCAGCGATTCAGCAAAGTGATCCCACACATAGTTGGCCAAGGATTCGCTGTAGTTGAAGTTGTTGCAAAAGTCATTTGTGCTAAGTGGGAAAGAGTAACTCACTGATTATTGGTGGAGACAATGGGCATATTGGACACGGTGGTCAGGTGCCGGGGACGTGCAATGTGCAGCGTAAAGTTCGCCTTGAGTGCCGGCTCATCGAAGCAGGGAAAGGCGCGACGTGCGTCCGTTGCCTGAAACTGTGTCGAGGCCACCCATCTTCAAAAGAACAGATGATGGATAGGTAAAGAGAAAAATAAATTCAAGTCTTATTTAGCTCACCTGGTCTCGTTGTTCACCTCGTACGAGCTGCGATAGAAACCCTGCAAGTAGTCCCTTATGATACCCTCAAAGCGAATGTGCACCACATATTCGGAGCCCTTATGCAGTTTATCGTACAACTGGATGACAAAGAACTGCTTGGCGCCCACCAGGTACTGCTTGTGGATGCGCAGGCTCTCCGACTCCAGGGCGTCCTTGCTGCCGCGGGGCAGTGCTCGATAGACAGCGACATCGTTGCGCGATATGTTCAGATCCTCGACGTGCATAGTTATGTTGTAGCAATCCTCGAGCACACGCACAAGGATTTGAACGCTGCCCGTGAAGCTGAAATTGCCGCTCATCTGCGGCTCCAGCGTAATGTTGTACTTGAGCGGCTGTACGGAGCGGGGCAGGCGAACGTCCTGATCGTATTTGGGCCTGTCGCTGGCGCCATGCGAATGCTTTGAGTTGCGCAAATGGACGCTGGTGCACACGATATCCTCGCCGGGAGCTGCCTCCAATTGTGCACAGGTCGCAAAGTTGTACACAATAAAGCCCACTGCGAGCAGTGTGCAAATGAAGAAGGATGCCAAGAGCACCAGTGTCGTCAACGATATGATATAGCGTCGGCCCATGCGGGAGAATGTGGTTGTGGTTGTGGGTCCACTGCTGCCAGCGGGCATGCCCATGTTATTGCCGTGTCGACTCTCCATGTTCAGATTCTCGTGCAGTGGCATTTCCTTGACGACCATGTCGTTGCCTTAGCCTGTGCACAGGAAGAAGTTATCGATTAGTAAGTTGTGGCCTACACCACATCCGCTACCACTTCCACTTCCACTTCCACTTCCGCTGCAGTTTGCCCAGCTTAATTGATAGCTAGTTGAGCGGTAACTCGATATGCGACTGCAGGTTGCAATCTCAGCCAGGGCCACTTCAGTGGTTTCCTACAACCCCCTGGACATGAGTTTACAACGTTGATTAAATCTTGGAAAAAGGCACGTTCCTTGTGGTTCAGACAAGGGGTTCTACCTAAGAAATCGGCATTAGTTTGCATAATTATTCAATTTAAGCCGAGCAGACAGCTCAGGTTTCTCCCTGCACGTAACAGTTTAGCAGCACTTTTGTTCACGATGCATGATTTACAATCACTTTTGAATGAAGACTACAATAACTAAGTATTACTTGTTTTTAAACTTAAATAAAAAATATAAATGTAAACTATTGTTAGACGGATTTATGTGTGTCATATAACTCGACTTGTTAGTTGTTTGATGCCCAATACCAGTTTTTACTTGCGCACGTCTGATGATCCATGTACCTGGTACGTCATAGCTATAAAACACGCCTGAAGTAAATATAGACTCAGGTGAGTATACATATCTATAAAATATGCTTACAAATTTCCCCTGAATGCGTCGAATAGAACGATATAAATTAATTACATGTTAATTCCCCATAGTTCACAAATTTCCGAGTATTTAGCAGCTTGTTTCGCTATAATTTTCAAGTTACCCCACAAAACAGAGCGAGTATTCTAATTCTCTCATGGAAAAGGTCAGACAGTGTCCAGTTTCAGGTCTCACAATCTCTCGCTATTGTTATCAAAAAGTTGCGGTCAGCCCACATCGTTTTAAATATATACATCTTACTATATTTTTAAAACGTGATATTATACTTATTGTTAAAGCTGGCAAACAAATGCGATATTAAATCGTTTGTTCTAATACATAGTTATATTTTACATTTCATTTACTAAAACTTATATTTTTAGATCATTTCCTTTAAACAGCTATATTCCAAAATATGCGATACAGGCTAAAATAATTCAGACCTATGACAATTTCAATGATGAAACCCATCAATAGATTAGTTTGCATGGAAACAGACACGAAGAAGTTAAATACTGACTATGAATTAATATACTTTATAAAATACAGTAAGTATAAGCATTTCATATAAAAAATTATAAGCCTGCTTTACTTAATTAATTATATATTTTTTTAATTATTCCATTTCTATAGAATTTCGGGAAAAAATGTCAAGTATGAATAATGTGAAGGATTTCCACAAGATAAATTATACGTTGTCGGAAATAAACAATTTTTACAAAGAATATGAACAAGTTTCACCCCATTTGCATATAGATTTTCTTTGTATGTATGCAAATATATGTGAATGTATGCGCCCGAATGCCGGCTAATTGAGTTATGACATTAATTTGATCTGCTGGCTGCTGCAAATTGCCGCAATTAAACGCTGTCCACTCGTCCAGCAGAGCCGACACTGTGACCTTCGTTAAAAAAAAGAAATAAAATACAAAATACAAAGATGATACGACGCCCCCACTCATATAGCTCATATGTCTACGAACCCCCACCCAATGGGGGTCAGTGGTCCCACTGCGAGGGTTCAATTTATGGCAATATTTTATTGATCAAATGCGTAAACCCAATGATGACGCCGTCTGGTCGTGCGTAGTAATAATTAACACAAGGACATACTTATGCGATTGTGCATGTGCCTGTATATATATTTATATATATATATATATTTGCAGTTGTTTTAAACTCGATTGGATTAAAGCATCGAAACACAGCTAAACGGTGGCTGCCCCGCTGCTTTTAAACTGTTGCTATCTGTGGCACTCGCAAGCGCTCCGCAGCCACACACGAGACTATAAAAGTATATTTATTGCACGTTGAGTGATGCCTATGATCATTATGAGCTTGTTGTTGATGTTTATATGTGCCTGGTGTATGTGTGTGTGTGTGTGTGTGTGCGTTTGTGTTTTTTGCGGCGTCCATCTGTCTCTCGTCTCCCTTTGGCTGTATTTGCCCGCCTCAAATGAAGAAGTGATCATGGGCTGGGCAGCCCAATTTGCACTTGTGCACTAATTAAATTTCGGCAGGAGTGAATTGAAAAATCACAAATCAAAATGGAATTTGCATTACTTTTTTCCAGAACATGTTTGCTAAGTTTTTATGATCTTCATCTATTGATGGCGAAAAAATTGTGCTTAAGTAGGGAATGTACGACTATAAAGATACCCTGACCAATCATTCTTCTACTAGGGCTACTTCTATGAAGTAAAATATTCTTAATCTGTTTACTGTATTTTTAGCTCTTATAGACTCAGAGATATGTTGAAAAAAACCGTGTCAATAAAACAATATTTATAGATTTTTAGGAAAACAAAACGGGTTGTGAACAAATTGAAATAAGTTTTATTTGCATATACAACAAACTTTAGGCCGTACCGCCGTGTTTATTTAGACAGAGGAACTTGGCTTAATCGACTCGTCAACTAATGCCTTGTCAGGGTTTTCTTCTTTAGACTTTTGTACACACTTAGAATAAACCAATATACTCTGTTTGTACGAATTACAGGGAAAAATATTGTAAAATATAAAATAAATGACTGTTTATTTATTGATCCTGAGTTACTGTGCCATAAATGCGGAGTACACCCATGGGTATAAAATAATAATAATAAATAATAAATATAAAATGATACATCAAGTGTCTGCGATCTGAAACGCCGGCAGTCAGCGGATAAAAATGTGTTTATGTTTAACAGATGCAAAATGCCAAGCGATGCTCGAAAGATCAACAAATAAAATGGCAATTGTATACAAAATAAACAAATTAGAAATGTGCAGAAATAAAAATGGAATTAAATGAAGTGTTGATAAGTTCATGGTTTATACAATGTACACAATTAAACAAGCACATACACACACGCATACCTATGTGCGTATATTTGAACATATATCTACCAAATAAATGGATCACATCTGGAATTTTTTTGGGGACAACGTGCAAAAAATTCATTTAAAACAAAAATTAAATAACTGCAGCGTAAAGCACACACAAATGTATACATATGTCTGTATTTTTACCTCTTCTTCTGTTCTACCACGGCTCTCTTTCCTCTGCAGCTTCCCTACAGCTTACAGTTATGCAGTTTGTGTTATGCTTTAACGGCGCGACTGCAATCGCAAATCGCAATAAACACTTCACACACACACACAAACACTCGCACACAGTGTCCAGCGGCACCCAATATTCACTACCACAATTGCAAACTTAAATTCGGCTAGATTTCTAGCGGTCAAGGCAACACTTTCACAGGCGCGCGTTCATAATTGAATTAAACGAAACAAATCTAGTGTCCAGGAAGATAAATTTGTGTTCTGACGCGGTGACTTTGCTAGTTCACATAAATAAATGAAAATTTATTCAAGTAGAACAGGAGCGATGTAAAAAACACAACCGTCGCGCGTAGCGGCCGAACACAGACTGACAGAGCAACAGCAGCAAGAGCGCCAACATAATTGCGTTCAACGTGTGCACGGATCGCAACAAAACAAGAGAGCGAGAGTAACAGCTTTTATACGTGTAAGTATAGCCGAAAGAGCGAGAGTGAAACACCAAACAGTAACGTAATTATGTAAATTATTATCATATAGAACCTTCTAACACCTTTGAACACACACAAAATTACCGTTTTGAATATAAATAATGCAGTGTAATATGTGAAGAGACACATACTTTAATATTAAAATTAATAAATCATAATGTGACCACATATTATTTGACAAAAACAAGTTTAATTGTTTAATTAAATTAACTAAAGCAGATATATTCAATATTAAAAATTTTCAAATAAGTAACGGCCTATTGCAGTTGGCCATATCATCAAAAGTATCGATGTCTGTACATCGCAATAAATGTAGCTGGCGATAGCTAATTTATCGATATTAGTTGCCATCTCTTAACTGCTGAGTTATTATTGTTTTTGTCTTCCAATTGCTGACTGTTTAAAAATGCAGATAAATGTTGTTTATGTCACTGTTGGCACTACCAAATTCGATGCACTCGTTAATGTGATGACATCAAACCAGGTTTTGTGCGCACTTAAAGAGCGTCAATGCCAAAAGCTTGTGCTGCAGCACGGCAACTCCACGCCGGTGGCCGAGTCCGAGCTGCAGCTTATCAATGATAAATACGGTATTCAAGTAGAGCAATATAAGTTTAGGCCAAATGTGGCGGACATTAGAGCTGCCGATGTGATCATTGGACATGCTGGCGCTGGCACTTGCATGGACATATTGAATAACGGCAAACCGGGACTTATTGTAGTTAACGACGAGCTGATGGACAATCATCAGCTGGAATTGGCACGTCAATTGGCATCCGAGCAGTATTTGTATTACTGTAAGGTTGGCGAGGTCAGCAGCAAAATTTCAACGCTGGACTTTGAAGCGTTAAAGCCCTACGAACCGGCGACAGAGAATATGCAAAAATTTGTGGACGCATTAAACGAACTGATGAGACATTAGCATTTCAACTTGTTTTTGTTTTTGGCGCTGATCGCTGAAGCGGGCGCTTTAGATATATATTTGTATAGTTATGAGTAAGCACGATAAGCAACTATTAAGAACGTTAGACAATATTAAAGGGCTAAGCGTTACATAAATTCACGATTATTAAACATTAATAGAACAATTACTAAGCATATTTCTTTAAATTCCATTAAATTGGTACATATGTGTGTACTTATATAACTGCATAAGCGATGAGACTCTCGACATGCTTTGGTAACTCTTTAAATTCTGTCGACCGTCTATTCGGTCTCGCCGGTGGCTGCCCCACCATTTTCAATAATGCTGTCAAAGGAGAATGGCTGGAAGGCGTAGCCCTGGCCCAAATAGAACTTGCTCTGGAACTCCACCCTGCAGAAAGGTAATTATTAAGAGTTGAGGAAAACAAGCTTTGTTGGCTAGCTGACATACCAGTGCAAACGCAGCGTGTGCAAGAAGGCTGAGAGACCCTCCATCAAAACTAAAATGCCCACGGTTAGAACGGCCCAGAAGGCAAACACAACGGTCAAGAAGATGCCGCCCATCCAGCCTTCCTTGTTCAACCCAAGGGACAACACCATGGTCCACAAGACCTCGGCTAGCTCTGTGAATCAAGAAGAAATGCATTTAGACGAATTCCAAGTACATCAGAAGAATAACTAGGCTGACTTACGGGCATGTGCTAAGGAGAGGGCCCACAATCGCAAATAGGATGCTGTGTGGGAAACGGAACCCAGCACATACTCAATGGTGTGTATGCCCTGGTGTATAAATATCTCCGACATCTCCTCCTCGTCATGATGTCCGCCGCCGCCTCCATGCGAGCCGCCGCCATTCGACATGCCGCCGATCTCAGCATCAGATGACCCAGTTATGGGCTGCACCTGTTTGGATGCAAAAGCAGGAGTATTAGTTATAAATTTAAGCAATAATGCAGATAAGATTGTGATACAACAAACAGCACGACTAACCTCTTCCTTTAGTATTTGGAATGGTGTTCAGTTTATTGGTTTGGTAGGTGTTTGTTTGGATGTGGTTGGTTAGTTGGGGGAAAAGGCAAGGGCAAGGCATAAGTAAACAGAAGTGCAAACACAAGTATTATCTGTTAATGTACGCACAGGTAACTGAGCTTGGAATGTGACGATGAAGTGATGTGTGTTGAATCGTGATGGAGTCGCAAGTATGCATGACACACAGAATCTTAAATCAGGACATCTTGTGCACTATGTACTTACGTTGGCCAGTTTGCGAGCCTGCATAATCTTGATGGGCTTGCCAAGCAGCATGACCGGAATGCAGGCGAGAGCGACCAACACAAAGACAGTCTGGAAGAAGGACTGTCCCCAAAACATGTTAATCGCGCAGCCTTTGCTCGGTGCCTTAGAGTTCTTGAAGAGGACCATATCGATAAATGTAATCAGAATTGACGGAGCACAGGCTTCATTATAGGGCACTGAAAGAAAAATATTGTTAACAGCGTGTAGCACAATTGGAAGTGCTTGTACTGACTTTTATTTGTGGCCGCATAAGTGTTCCATTTGATAAACATGAGCAGCACCATGTAGAAGAAGAGCAGCAGCAGGAAAACAAGCTGTGGGATGAACTCGTAGATCAGCGACAGGCGATTTTTGAAATACGTATGATTGTGCCAGCTCATAATGACGCCAAAAATCATGTGCAATACACCGAAAATGATTGAGATCTTCATCTTGTAGGCGTTCTGAAAGACAATCTTGTTGGAATTGGCAACCTGCCAAATGGGATCCATGCCAAACGGATATGGTGTGCCCTCGTAGTCGGTGGTGGCCGGACTCAGCTGTAAGAACTTGTTATTCCATACAGTTGACTTGTTGTACGATAAATGCCAATGGGAGCCGAATATGTTCAACGACTTGGAGAAGATGTCGTTGTATATTAAGCCTGTGTACATGGAAAAGACGCCCATGAGGAAAATTATATAGCGTCCGCCAAAGAATATATTCCAGATTTCATTGTCCGTTTTCTGTGCAGCTAGGCCTTTCTCCTTGCGTATCATCCAGAGGCCGAAAAGCGCCATAATGGCTCCATGGCCCAGATCGCCAAACATGACAGCAAACAAAAAGGGGAACGTAATTATGGTGTACGGTGCTGGATTCATCTCCCTGTAGCTGGCCACGCCATACGCATCGATAAGGGCCTGAAAGGCCTTGGTAAACTTATTAGTGCGATTATACGTGGGCGGATTCTCGAAGGTCTGCATGCGATTGAGAATCGGTGGCACTGACGAGCCCGAACGCTCAGTGCCACGTCGCAATGCAAGCTGAATGGTCTCAATATCCAGCAAGGGCACCCAGCACTCGGCAATTAGACACTTCTGGGTCACGTCCAAATTGAAGAGATTCAGCGTATGGTAAATGGCTTTAATTTTGCGCACTTTGACGAACCAGTTCTTCAGATTCTTGGCAGCCGCAACTAAGACGCGATGACGATGATCCTGCGTCTGGCCGAGCACAGTATTAAGATCCTCGATGCGCGTCATGACGCCCATGGCCATTTCGCGACGATCGGCCGGTGCCTCGGGGCAAGGATAGAGCGTGGCACGGAAACCCTCGCAAATCTTCTTAACGCGCGTTTTCAGCTGATCGCCTTGAAAGAAAATGATGAACACTGACTTGTACACCTGGTCGCCCTGTAAATCAAATTAAATGAAAAGGTGTTAAAATCTATTGAATATAACGCAATTAATGATTAACTTACATTGGTGGGATCCTCCAGCGGCGTCTCAATCATGGCTTGACGAAGGAACACATTACCGCGACAGGCGCGCCACAACATCCGCTCGAAGGCTGGCAGCTTCTCGCGTGAAATGACGCCGGCAACAAAGCTAAAGAGATCAAAGATTAATGGGCGTGCATTGAGTTGTGGGTAGTGTCTATTATCGATCATTCCGGTTAGTTACGTCAAAAAGGAAAACTAAACTCTCAAGCACAAATACCAAATGAGCGCAGCATGGAATGGAACGTGGCGACAAAAAAAAAAAACAAAAACATTTAGAAGGAGCGCATGTTGTTCTTATTTTTTTCGGGAATTGAAATTTTGATTTTTAAGATTGTTTTTAGGGGGCGTATGCGGCGAGCGAAGCTAATGACATGTCACTATATACAGTTGATGAGGCGCACATCGTTGTGAATATGAGTTGACCTAATCTAAATTTTGAATTGTGGGATACCAACCATGGCAGATAATCCTCACGTTCATTCGATTTTTCCATAAAACTACATAATTGTTAAAGATTGATCAAAGCGAAACGGTTGTTGTTCGATTTTTTTTTCGTGTGTTTTGTTTTGATTTTTTTTTTTTTTGGGAAGAGAGGAGCAGAAGAGAGAACGGTTTTGGTTTTAGTTGTTTCCAATTGTGTTTTAAGTTTTTGCACAGAAAATTATTGCTTCGAAATTGGGGTAGCTTAGTGGCGTTATTCCAATAGAGGGCCGACATCGATCGTGTTGGTTGATGGGATCAGTTGTTGATATACTGGTGGTTCGTTTAGTGTGTGTTTTCGTAGTGGTATGGCAGCGTCTTGGATTGGTTAGTTGGCGGCGTTAAGCAATAATTTTTTGTGTTGCACATAATTGAACGTAACGTAATTTATTGCACGGCAACTGCCAAAAGTACGTACGTAGCTAAAGTATGCGATGTGCTGCGATACATACCCAAGCTGAACTGGACCCATGGCTGCACCAGCGGAGCGCACCTCATCGGTGATGAGGGCGCGCGTCATCGACTCGGTGGTGTGGTTTAGGCCGCCCTCCTGCTAAAGATTGTTGTAAGAGTTTTTGGTTTGTGGGTAACTTTTTTGGCTCGACGTGATCTTAATGATCTATATAAGTATACAGGCTTAGTTTATGCGATTAGTAGCTTGACTGGTTAATCGAAGCTTCCCGCCTCCAATTCGTTGTGGTTTGGGTTATGGGTGGGATAAGTGGGTTTGATGGTAAGGGCACAAGGATAATACAAGTAAAACCATCACCGGAGCAACCATTGACCTTATGCTAATACACGCACACATTTACACACATATATATATATATATATATCAACATTAACATATACAGACACATCAGTTGGTAAACAAAACCTAACACACGCACACACACAACTATATTTGATGTGTATAGATAGGATAGATAACTGTACATAGATAGCGACACGCAAAGTTGCCATGGAGAGAGAATGAGAGCGAGCGAGCGAGTCGGGTTTGGTTTGGTTTGGTCTTTGCTTAAGTACTGTTTTTGTTTTGCGCAGGCTGAGTTTAGTTTTCCATTTTTGTTTGGCTTGTTGGCTGGTGATCGACTGTATTCATTGAGGTTTCAATATTTACCCAAGCTTCAAATTTTGGCCCGGCTGATTGGCGCGCACGCCCTCCTCGCCCAACAGCTGCGCTTGCTCATCCTCGTTCTGGTTGTCGGCCATCTGCGGATAGCGTCGATATTTGTTTGATGATGAGCGATTTGTGGACGATTTGTAAACCGTTGGCACCGACTGGCAAACACAACCGGGCGCAAAAAACACGCATTGTTTTTGTTGTTGTGGTGTTTATGATGGGGTGCCGTTTTGGTTGGTTTGTGGGTTGTGCATTTGCAGGGGTTTTCGGGGGTTTGGTTCGTTTGTTTTGGGTTTATTGAATTGTTTTGGCATTGATTTGATTGATATGGAAAATAAAACGTAAAAACAAATCATAAAATATAAACAAAATTAAATAAAACAATTAACTCTAATTATATATACATACACGCATACTTAAAAAGAACATAAGCAATAGCTGCACACATACATATACATCAGATATATATATATATATAGAACGTAAATTCAGCATGCATAGAGAAATCATATAAACTATATTTAAATAACTTAAGCTTGAAATTAACTCGGGAAAAGAAAGAAACCATAACTTAAGCTTTGAAGGAGTTCAGGAGTTTGTACATACATTTGTAGACATATTTATATAGCGGGGACCGTAAATTATAAATCATAAAATCATCTACCTTTACGATATTGGATATACATCTAGCATCATTTTCCGATACTGATTTTTATTCAATTGCTCACAAGTTAAAGTTATATTAATATTAATAACCGCTTGTGGGCAATTAAAAATAACCAGTAGCTTACTATTTTTATAATACAACTCACAATAATTACGGTCCCTGGTATAGGCTTATGTGCTTAGACTTGTTGGCGGGTAGTATAAATGCTGCATGTATTATGTTGTTCTGTTGTATTGCGGTTGAAATTAAATAAATACTTGTGAAACTGAAAACCAAAGCTGCACCATTTGTGTTGTCAGACTGGGTTATTGGTTAGCAAGTTAATGCCATATGTTAATTAGAAAATTTAGTGCCGATTGCGTTTTGAAAAGCCTTCGCCACGTAGTAGTCGTTTAACTTATAAGTCTGTTAGCTGTGGATGTCTATAAGAGATGTTAGCCAACAGCCGCATGCATACCTCATCGAAGAAGACCTGCGTCTTGCGCAGTATATGCTTCAGTTCCGTCAGCTCCAGAAAGTTGCGTTTCAATGCCTCCGCATTTTGGTTGACTTCACGCAGCTCGTTCTCCAGCTTCTCAAAGGTGGCCTGCAATTGTCATTGATAAGACAGTCAAAAAAGCGGAAAAAGGGGTTTTTCAAATCGGTTTGCACTTGCCTCCAGGTCAATCATTTCGCGCGGCTGTGGCGCCTCCGGACTCTCGCCCGTGTCCAGCATGGGTATGCCATCCTTCTTGATCTCCTTCTCCAGGTAACGCAATTTGCGTTCCATCTCATCGCAGCGGCGCACCTCATTCACGAATTTACGTTGAAATGCATTCACGTCAGGATTGAGCTGTGGTGTGTGTTAAGGCATAATTAGAATAAAAAACAAGTGGGAGTGCTCAGGTTGGCAGTGCCTGACTGTGGAGATACCCTGTACATATGATGTAATGGGCGCTGTTATCAAAATGGTGCATCTGTGTGTACTACATACATATTTCAACATGGCATACACCTTTATACAGATAAAGAGACGGACACGTTGATGCTGACCACGTATATACAGGGCCGGGTACGCCCTATCCCATTTCACCCACTTCCCATGGTACAGGGTATAACTTCTAATATTGAATTGCGCTTACATCACGGAACTGCACCAGTCCCAGTTCGCCGAGCTCCGAAACGCAGGCATAGGCCGCTTCGCTCTGTAGGAACAGCTGACATAGAGCCATCTCCTCGCTCCGGAATAATGAACCCATTTTGACAGCTCAGCAGTCGACACCTAATTACAGTTGTTAAAAGCAGCATATGTAAAAAACGGAGAAATACAAAATAAGTAAATTAAATAAATAAACTTTTATACTCCATTGGCCTATGATTATAAATAGCAATGAATCATTGAATATTCATCGATATTGCGCGTCTACCTAATTACAATCCAATAAACTATGAGTTTGTTTTTTTCTTTTTTTTTTTTTTTTGTTATTTTTATCAACGCCTCTTTTGTTGCGGTATGTGAGATTGGCTCTACTTGAAATATTTTTAATACGCCAGCAATAAATGAAATCTGTATGTCAATTTATTGATTTTTCATTTGTGTGGCAGATAAAAAGAAAGTGCTGCGTTGCACAGCTTGTGCTTCCGTTGAACCTTGAACTGCACAAGTGTCGTCACTAATTGTTGCTGATTGCAAAAAACAAATTGTCAATGTATTTTGTATAGTCTTACAGCTCGTTTATGTTGGCGAAAACTTAAACTTGCACAGTGCACAGCTTCTAATTACCAATTTCTTTCAATTTTTAGTCTCACAGCAACAGTGTGACCGTCTATTGTTATGGCAAAATTCGCAACTGTAAAACGACACAATTCAAAAATACTATAGTAGAAATACCAGAGCTAACAATTGAATAAAATAACATATTGTATTAAAATTTGTTTAAAAATATAAGTTGCATATGAATATATGTATACTGTAAAAGAATAATATAATTTTTAAATCACTTATGTATATAACTATAATACATTGCGCTTAAGAATTAGTTTCAAATACTACTCGCTATCGATAACATGAATATAAGGCGCTCACTTTTAAATATATTTAAAAAACATAAGTCGGTATACATTTTTCATGTTTTGCGTAAATTTAATATTGATATGATAAAAAATTAAAAACTGTAATATATTTATAATTCAAATAATCAAAACCCAGCACCATAATCTTTTTCTGCAGCTTAAGGTTCGCGTCATAGTAATATTTTTAATTGTTAGGACGCTCTTAAGAAAATGCAGGGCAATTTGCATTAGTTTTAATTTGCATTTATTATGCACGTATTTAATGGTTAACGCTGCAGCTTTTAAGTGTTTAATAACACCATCACGCCTTCCGCTCTTCCGCTCTGACACTCTTCTGTGTGCGCTCTTAAGTGCGAAGAGCGGGGGCGCCGGCGAGTCCTTGGATTCAAACTGACGAAGTACGAAGTAACGGTGCTTCGAAGACGCCAACGACAACGACAGCATCCGACTGATGAGAACACAAGCCCGATGGCAGCATTTTTCGTTGGGCACGATTCAGTGTGAATTTGTAACTCGAGAGCGTCGGAACGTTGGCGGCTAAAGGCTCGGTAAATGATTTAGGCAAATTCTAAGCCAACAACACTAGCAGCAGCAGCAGAAGCAGCAACAAAAACAAGTGAATAGGCATAGACCAGTGAAAAGTGGAGATGTTCATAGCAGAAAATTGGATGCTTGCCGCTGTTTCTGTTTCTGTTTTCAGTTTTGGCTGCCATTAAAAACTCGCCTCGTGCGTGACTGTGTCAGTGTGCGTGTATACGTGTGTGTGTGTGTGTGTGTGCGTGTGTGTGGGTCAGTGTGCCATTTTGCGATCCACCAAAATGAATCAGACAACAAAGGCAATATTTTTGTAATTGAAAAATTTACTGCTGGTTACATATGCGCGAGTTGCCGTCGCCGTTGCCTTTGTTGCTGTTGTTGTTCGGCTGCTGGCAGGCGGCGCACCGCACCGCAACCCCCAAAAGTATGCTATGCCACAGAGCACACAGCATAGCCTAAAAAGAAAGAAAAAAAAAACACGAAAAGAAAAGCAGAAAAAATCAATCCCTCCCGCTCGCACCAAGTAGCAGTTAATTTTCACTTTATAACATTTTATTTGTGTATACAAAAAAAGAGCACATTGAACTTTTGTTTGTTAGAATAAACAAAAAGAAATTGTAGTAAATACTTGGCCAAAGGACTTCCAACAAAAGCAGCACGAAAGGAAGCTGAGCAAAGCTTTTGGCCTGCTCTGCTTTGCTTTGAGGCCGCTCCCAAAAAAAGAAAGAAAACTGCGAATTTATCAACAACAAGCAGCGAGAATTAAACGAAATAACTGGCTCAAATATTACAAAAACAAAAAACAAAACATGTGCAGCTAAATTAATATAAACTAAACAAATTTGAGCTTTAGCTTCCTTTTTAGCATTTTCTTTACTAAGTTAACAATATAAAGATTTTTATATATACATACATATATATATAACAATCATTTTTGGATTTGAATATATGTCTGTTTTGTTCAGACTTGGCCTTTTGTTTGGGGTGCGACCTATTTAAGCTTTAGCTGAAGGTCCTTTTGTTTTTATTTGCACGTTTTTAATTAATTAGCTGCGCACAGTATTGAATCTGCTAAATTAAATAAGTGAATTGGGCAACGAGGTCGCCAACAATATAAATGTATGTATAAAAATCAAATTGGATCCGATCTCTTTTAACAAGCGCTGATTGGTCGACCAGGTCACAAATAGTTGTACTTTACAGTTTATTTAGAGGCTGTGCTTTGTTAGATCTAGTTAAGGTGTTTAAGAGCAAATCTAAAACGGTTTATTTTGCTCGCCTCTTGATTCAATCAAGACACTCACACACACACACACACTTGATTGTCAAATTGGGTTTATTGTTGCGGTCTCAATTGAAGCAGCGCCACGTTCCTATATCTGCCCCTGCCCCCACCCCTGCCGCCCTCGAGTTGCCCCGAACGTCGTCAATCTGATGATTTTTGCGCCTTGGCGAATCGCAATCGCTGCTTAGCTCGCGGATAGATTTAGTTGCAAGCGCTCGCGGCTGCCGTAAAGATGACAATGTTGCCACCCAGTGCGAAATGAGTTAGAGTTGACATGCACACATACGCATACATGAAAACACATACATACATGCATGGGTGTAATCGTTAATGTGTGTGCTGATTTTTCGTGCAGTGCTGTGCTAATCCTTTTTTATAACGGCTTTATCCTTACATAAGGATTTGCGCAAATATTCTCATCGAGTTATAAGGCAAAACAAAGTGCAACAATAACAATTAAAGTGTTCAGCAACAATAGCAACAACGACTTCAAGACAAACAGCGGCAACACAAAAGACAACAACTGAGGATAAAGCTTAACTGGCTGCACGCAAATGCAGCGACCTGTGTAGGTGCGTATAAAAACAACAACACCAATACATGCAAAGCATACTCAGCGATTAACTAACAACAACAAAACGAATTCGAAATAAGCAAAAGAGCGTTGAGCAAAAGCACTCGAAAGTGACAGAAAAAAAAAAAAAATAAAGGAAACTGCGAATACAAACATCAAAAAGGGCGTGTTGTGTCTTCAGCTGCTGCTGAGAGCAGCTATGCGTGTTTGTCTGTGTGTGTGTGTGTTTATATGTTTTTGTATGTGTGTGTATGCGTGAGTGCGCTTTGTTGTTGTTTTTGCTCCGCCGCTGCTGCTGCTGCTGCCTTTGCCTTTGCCTTTGGCTTCGGTTGCGCCTCTTTACTTTGTGCGTAATAAAATTGATGATAAAATAAAAATGGATAATGGGCGATTTTCGGCAAAGAGACTGAAGCGAGCTGTGTTTACCGTTCGCTCCACTCCGCTCCGCGTATGCTCGCCACGTTACGAACTTCACCAACCAAAGCGAAGTTGTGTTTGTGGCTCAAGTGTGCCAAAGAGTATTTTCCACATGTACCTCACGCTCTGGGCGCGCTCTCTTTTTTCGCTTCGGTATTATGCTCTTTGTTGTTAGAGCTGTTTGTTTGTGCGTTGTTCTTGCTGCCATCGTGGCGGGGGCTGAGCAGGGCAGACGCGGGCGGAAAGGGGGCGTTGGGCAATGCTGCTACTGATAAGAATGCTGCACAGTTGTTAATGGTAACATTGCGGGCGCGCTTTTTAACTTGCCTAAAAATTGCAAAATTTTAATCACGATAATGCGCACAAAACAAAACAGTATTTGTTGAATATTTAATACCCTAATATTAATAAAATTAAAAATCAAAGGTGCATTAAATATTCATTTAAAATTAAAGTCTACTTGAAATTGTATAAATTTTTAAGTGATTGCCTTTCTAAAAGTGCTGAAGGAATTCAGGAATAGAAGATATTGCCCTATGTAATACTTATGTATAGGCATGTGTGTGTCTGGGCTCTCTGCGGCTCTAAGTATACCGATACACACACGCACATGCACACACACAACGGCATTACTTCCGAGCTATTGTTGTTGGCCGTGTTGTTGCTGTTGTTGTTGTCTAGGACTCGGGCCATTAACATAGCGCACGTAGCCTCATGGCCAAGTGGAAGCTGGAAGCTCTGTCGTATGCCTGGTCGCATAATTTGGCCATAGTATCGCATTTAGCTGGGTTAATTACCGAACATCGTGTTGATAGCTTAAGCGTTTCATGGGCCAACATAATTTGGCCAACGCATCCTTGAGGCGCTTTTTTAAACGTGGCAATCGGAAGACGAAGGCGGCAACAATACACAAATGACTGTGATAAGGTTAAATATTTAATAGGTTTTCCACCCAGTCAGTCAGTCAGTCTGTCAGTTAGTCGTTCTATCTGCCTATCTGACTGTCTGTTTGTCTGTTTGCTTTCGTCTCTGTCAACGCTTTGCAAAAGTTTTTGTTTCTTAACAGCGTTTGCTATTGTTGTTGTTGTTGTTGTTGTTGTTGTTGTTGCCTTGGGTGTGGCAATAATGGCAATGGCAATGACAATGCCCCAGCACAGTTTAGAAATAAATTAAAATTTCATTCAAGTGCTTTTCTGACAAAACTTTCTTAATTACGAATGTATTGCAGCCGCTTGTTCTAGCTGCCTCAAATGTTGTTTGAAGCAGTTTGGCGCCCAACGTGCGCCCCGCAGCGCCCACAAGTGGCCTGTAAATTGTTTGCGCAAAAATCATGCAAATTTGCAATTGTGGCCGCTGCCCAAAAAGCCTGCGCTAAATTTATCTAATGAGTTATATAACAATGGTCTGCAAATGGCGGCATGAACATTTCTTACATTTGTTAGTCATGTGCAGATTTCGCTGCCACAACAAACACACACACACACATATATACACATTTTTGTAACATTTTTAACTGTGTTGATTGTTGCTTGCCACACAGTGGGCCATGCAACATTAATGCACAAATGGCACAGTGAGCACAAAAGCTAAAATCAACAATAGCAGCAACAGCAGCAACAACGTCCCCAGGGTGCCAAACAAAAGCAACAAGCATGGCACACACACAAATACCCTAGACTCTGGCAAGCTGGACAAGTAGATACCCATTTATGTCATTTAACATATGCTCTATGATTAAGTGGATTAGAAAATGAGTTTCCTCCGAGTTTCTCTACTATAAAGAATCCCAGTTGCCATCTTCTGTCAGTTCTTTTGCATTATACCCTTAACTGTGATCAATTTTTAATGGGTACAAAGTGGAAAAAAAACTTATACGCACACACACACACAAACCTGGTCGGTTTTGGAGCGCACTTGCCGTGCACTTAGATGAAAATGACAGCTGAGACAACAACAGCAATAACAATG
Source organism: Drosophila lacertosa (assembly GCA_004143845.1). Classification (NCBI taxonomy): domain Eukaryota; kingdom Metazoa; phylum Arthropoda; class Insecta; order Diptera; family Drosophilidae; genus Drosophila; species Drosophila lacertosa. Next base: position 136,957 of record SCDZ01000121.1, read on the forward strand.
AGAACAGCGGCAGGCAACAACGAGGGGCAGCCATGTCGAGTAATGACAGCAGCCGCATTTAACAATGGGAGCACTGGCTAAGCAGCGGCCACGCCCACTCATGCTGCCAGCGGCGAGTCTGTCATTCATTCATTCATTCATTCATGCACTCCACTTGTGCAGCACTGGACGCCAACCAAGCAGCCAGCTGTGGGGGTCCATAGTCGCTGCTGCATCTGTGGCAGACTCGTTGTCATTGTTGTTGTTGTTGGAGCAACACACTTAAGTGGTCGCTGAGAGTGTGCCACGTTTTGTGTGTGTGCCTCGCTGCTTGTTTATGAATAAAAAATAGTTATTTGCAAAACGTTTAGCAGCAGGAGGAGAGCGACATTAACGCTGCAGGAGCCAGAAAGCCAAAGGCAAAAATAACCATTTCGCATACGTTTGTGTTTTTATAAAACGAGTAGTTTATGGCTGAGTTACTTTCCCTTTCTTATAATCGTACACTATGTGAAAGGAGCTTATTAGGTTTGTGCCCATGTCTGTCTGTCTTTTAGAGGCTAGAGAACTTAAACTATAATTTATCAGATAACTCATTTGTAACAATGAAAACAGATAACTGACAATCTCCTCAAAAGATTGCTTAATAAAACAATTTTTATGCCCAATTCGATTTATATTTCTTATAAAAAAAGTAAGTAAAAAGATAGATGACGCGAAGGTCCTGGGTACGAAACTTTATAAAGTTTTTAAATTTTCTTTATTTTGATTACATTTCTCTGATGTCTGGAAATAATGCTAGGACCAATGTTTTGGTTTGTGAAGTTACCGATTATGCCCGAGCTCAAACTTATTTTTTTTGTAAATTAAATGTAAAAAAATGATGCCGTTGGCAGTTAACGAGCATCTTTATTTGCTACTCTACGTGTTTGTGCTTAGGTTCGTGTGTGTGTGTGTGGCAATTCAATTGACGGCCTCCGGCCGCAGAAGCGCACCCGAGAGTGCCATAAAGGGGCCTACTGCGATGAGCCCAGATAATTGTTACGTCATTAAGCGGTGCCTGCAAGAAACATAACAAGCCAACCATAGCAAGGTCTACAGAAAACTTACAAAAATAATGCAAATAATTATTAGAGCAATTAAATCGAAAGCCGTCAAACTTGTAGCCTACTTTGCAGCGCTTCACAATTAAACTCAAACACAATTTTACAGCGACTTATGCGGCAAAGCGTAAACAAGCCAAGCGAATTGGCAAAAGGTAAAAGTAAAAACAAAGTATGCCAACAACAAATGTTTGTGCTGCGAGCATAAAATCAGAAAAGGGCGCTGCTAGCCGCAGCAGCGGCAGCATAGAAAAATTCGCTTTATGCTGTCGCTTTCAATGCTTGATTTCGCCGCTCTTAACCGTTGATGTACGGCGAAGAGCGCAGGCGCGCGCTCTTCTCTCTCTCGTACGCGTTCTCTCGCGCTAAGCCGTGGCATTTGCTCTTACGTCTTTTTGTGTACATGTGTGTTGTTCGTGTGTGTGTGTGTGCAGTTGCTCTGCCAACGATGCTTTTTTGACAATGTCAATGTAACTTTTATCCAACTGCCGCTTCAGTGGTTTCGTTTACTGCAGCAGCAGAGGCTCAGCTTCAGCTTCAGCCTCAGCCCACAGCCGCGTCTCTGTCTTGTTGGGCGCTGATTTAAATGCTGCTGATAAGGCGGCATTATGATTCGAACAGTTCAGCTACAGCCGTCACATAACACGTTCTGCCTTGTCTCTGCCTGTGTGTGTGTGTGATGTGCGTGTGCGTGAGTGTGTGTAGTAGTTGTAGATGTGCCTTCAGGCGCATAAGTTTACAATTGACTTTTAACGATATGATACACACATGCGTTTGTGTGTGCGTGTGCGAATTTATGTTTTATCATTTATTGTTAGTGGAACGTGCAGACGTCAGCCCAGCGCTAGCCACGCCCCGTGTCGCCTATGCTGTGTGCCGCCATTTTGTTGCCAAGCTGCCTATGATTGCCGTTGTTGCTGTTGCTGCTGTGATAATATGCTGCGCCTTTGTTTTCGCAGCAATAAAAATTGGTTGTAATTTAGTCGTGTATGTGTGTTTGTCTCTTGTGCGCTGGTCTGTGTGTGTTTGTGTGTGTTCGTATTTTGTTGTTATTGTCGAGATTGATACGCGCTGCGCTTTGTTATTGCGTCTGTCTACATCTGCCCGCCTGGGCCTAGGTCTGTGGTCTGCCAATTAATTCCATTGATATGCGTGTTTCATTCTTTTCTTGCTTTCTGCTTTTGGGTTTAGTACATTTGTATTGCATACTTTGCGGCTGGCCGCAATTTGCATAGCCTTTTGGCAATTATGGTGGCTGCTTACGTGAGCAGCATAATTGACCAGCCAGCCGGGAACCCAATACACATATATACATATTTATATATATATTTATATATATTTGTGTATTTAATGTATATTTATTTTGCTGGCAGTTACAAATGCAATGCGACGCGTTGGCAAACACATAAAATTTGCACAAATTACATTCCCCTAGGCGAGGCATTGCAAACAGCAGCAGCAGCAGAATTAAGGGTTGCAATGATCATTGGCGGACATTCTGTTTAATGCATCCAGCTTGAGTTGGCTGGCAGCAGTTGGTCTACTTCGTTTATCTCGCAAAGCTCAGCTCACATTTCGGTTTATCTCACAATGTTTCTCGCTTTCTTTGTCTCGTTGCAGGCAGCAATTTCAGCATTGGTACAAAGGACGTTTTTTTTTGGTTTTTTCAGTTCTGATTTTTTTCGTTGGTACAACTGAAGCAATTAACTGAAAATGTAGCGCTGGCAAGGACATGGCCAAAGTGGAAAAGCAAATGCCAGGCAATGCAACGAGCATAAATGTAAGTATGAGAAATGCATGTTGGCGTGGGCGTATATAACATCTCTATCTCTGTGTGTGTGTGTGTGTGTCTTGGCTAATTGCCTTGGTTATGCGCAGCGGCAAGAGTCAATAGAGACATAACAGAAGCAGGCAGCGAAAACTGTTCCAGCTGAAACAGTTGGAAAGTGCAATCCATTTGCTTTCAATTTGCAGCAGTCACGCGCTAATTTTGCTGCCCAGAGCTGCTCTTTATGTGTGTGTATGTGTCTCTGTGTGTGTGTGTGTGTGTGTGTTGGTATTTGTTTTCGCTGGCATTGGTTTCGCTATCGCTGTTCTGCCAGGTCCTGCAGGCATTTGGCATTCTCATTGCTTATCCTTATATGCCAGACAGCCTTTGTTTGCTGCACTAATCAACTGATCTGAATGCAGCACACGCCTCACGAATGTAGCTTAGAAATTAGTATACTGGCCTTTAGGGCGTATACTTATTGAATAAACGCACCGATTGAAACTATTTCATTTTTAAGGAAAGTATATGTAAAAAATGACTTTAAACCTAAAGATATTCTGATTACTCTCTCTTTATAATATCTATGAAGTATTACAGTAAAGCAAAAAGAAAAATGATTTATAATATTACAAATATCCTAAAGAGAAAAAACAATTCAAGCTGTAAAGCTTAGCTAGAAACTATTTTTATGGCACTCAGCACATTTGATTGTAAAATTGAAATTTGATTTGCTTTTTAATATAATGCAGCTGAGTTGACTTTGTGTAAAGTCCTGTCGAAATCACTTTTACAACTTTTACGTGATATCCTTTGGCTCCTTGGCTAATGCTGTTGTTAGGTGCCAGCAACAACAACAGGACAATGGCAAAGTGGAAATGCTGGCGACAACAACAATGTTTTATAGTTAAGCTCAGGTACACAAGAGCGTCGGGCGTTGCAGGACACAGCAGCAGGCAGGCAGGCAGCAGGATAACAGCGCTGCGGCACAAAAGCCAACACACAAATGCACCACATTCTTTGGGTCGGCGTCATTTTTGGTGGCTTCGCAACGAGCTAAGCTTGTCGCCGCCTGCTGTGGCCAAGCAGCTCCTTTTCGAGTTTGCGGCGGCCGTGGCTGCTGCAATGAGGCATTTAATCGGAACGGGCTAAGCGACGACAAGGCGTGTGTGGTAGGTTGTGGGCGTGGTCGTGGACATAACATGGCCGGCGGCAGCGGTGCGGAAGTTCGACACAAAGGGCGCTGCCTCGTCTTTAACGAGCTAACGAGCAAAGCTGTGGGTGCATCTGCAACTGTGTGTGTTAGTGTGTGTGTGTGTGACCTTATTTGCATGTGACACATACGGCCCACACGTGCCATGGATACCTGAGCCCGCTGCTTTGCCTGGGTCCGCGCGCATTCGTCCTTTCTTCAGCTTTCCTTGTAAGCCATGCATCATGTGACACGGCACGTAAACTCGTAATAAATTTGGAATTATGTGCACATTTCGTGCCTTTGCTGCTGCTGCTGCATGGCCGAAGGCCAAGCAATTTGCAACTTGCACTTTGATAATTTATGTCGTAACCATACATCATATACACATATATAAAAATATACATGTGTGTGTGTGTGTGCATTGCCTTTTGCCATTTGCCATTGTCAGTTGGAGTTTTTCAATTTATCCCACACACACACACACACAAAGGACATGCCATGAAAATAGATTCTGTTGCCTGTCAGGGATATCATCCAGTTGGTTATGGTCCCTGACAGGGACATTGTCAGCCGTGTCAGCTTTGCAAGCAGCATCGAATATGCGTGTGTCCCCATCAGAAACCAATCCCAATAAGTGCCGCTTCTCGCACTGGCTAATTGCACTCATTAAAGCTGCCTTCAACAAGCCGCTGTCAGTTGCATTTACAAATTGCGAGTTGCAGCTGACAGCTGCAATTGATTTAAACGCATGCTTCGATTCTCAGCTCGATTTACAATTTAGTCCTGTGCTGTGCTCTGTTTTTTTCATTTGTGGAATTCCAATGTTTTCAACAATCAAAAGCTCTGCAAAAAGTTATCATGTTTCATTTGGTTTCTTTTGTTCGATTTCAATTGTGGCAGGCAAATAAAATAAATGAAAAAAAATAGTTCAGTTTGTTGAGGTTTAAATACCCTTGCAGACTGATAAAAGCGTAAATTTTTTATGTTGTAAATAATTGGTTGTTAAAATATTTTTTTTTATACTTTAGAGACTTGCTAAAAATGGCTAGACTTGTATGGAAAATATCAGTCAAATATTAAGCCTTAGAGTTTCATTTTCTTTTTTATAGTCAGTTTTTCTTGCTGCATTAAAAATTTCGACCCTGAGTCTGGCGCTCGGTGAAATTTTCCAAGGCGCGGCCAAAAAATGTCAGCGGCGTTAAATGCGATTTATATAAAGTGACAAAATGTTGGCAAATGCAAAGTGGCAGCGAACGTTGCCCCCGCTCGCCTTCACTTATTTGAGCAGAGAAATTGATTTAATTTAATGCTGGAATTGCATTAAATTTGCTGACTTGGCTTTGATTCCATTAGCGTTGTTTAATGCCATTACGGTGGAAACCAATTTAAATGCTGGTCAATAGACACACACACACACACACACACATAGACACATATGCGTTGGCAACTTTATCATAATTATTGCTGAATACAAATGCGGCATGCGGCATGGGGCATGGGGCGTGCGGCATGCGGGCGCGGCTGTTCGGCTTCATTGATTTGGCATTGCATAGTTGGCCAGGGCTAGCAGCAGTGAGATTTTGGCAGCCAGTGAATGGCATTGGATTTGGTAGCTGTCCACCGAAAAACCAGAAAATATCCAAAAAGGCAACAGCAGCAACAATTTTAAACAATTTCGTTTGTGCCACACGGCAAAAACGTTCACAGGGCCGCGGGGCGGGGCTGGGTTTGAGAATGCGGGTCAGAATGGCATTCTAATCGGATTTTGTTGCAGCTGTTGCCAGAGCTGCCAGGGCAAAACAGAAGCTTTGCCAGGAAATTGATATCGAGAGCAATTTGGCGCCGGCCAGTTGTGGTTCAAAAATGAGGGGAACGAGGAGCTTATGGTTTAAGGTATTTCAATTTGAGTTCTCTGTCAAACGCTGCGTATGCGCAATTGCATAATCTTTGACGCACCAATTTGATCGCAGCACATTTGTAAGTCATTCGGCAAGGACTCTGTCCTGCAGCCTGACGTTGATGAATACAGCCATGGCGATAAATTCAATTACAAGAGCCAGCCAGAAAGCCAGCCAGCCAGGCTGGGCTATAACTCAGCGCCAAGCTGACAGAGATGGAAAGTGGGATGTAAAATGGGCGTGTTGGTGGTGAGAAAACTCTTTATTTTTCACCTTATACATATACATATATATAGTATATACACTTGACTATGGCTTTTAAAGTGTTGCTGGGGAATTGTTAGAGAGCCGCAGATACGCACAATGAAATGGCACAAGAAAACAGTTAAAAAGCAAGCAGGCCAAGAAAAAGGCGAACAACATGAAATAAATGTAATAAATTTTAAACATAGAGATGATAAATTGCTCTGGGATTTCGGCTCAAAGTGCTGCCAATGCCGAGCAGCTGCCTGAAGGCAGCCCGTCCATTCATCCTCCTTCTCGCATCCTGCTCAACATTTTTACAATTTGTTTGCGGCTTCACTTGTCCCTCGCTTGCCACCATTTTTCCCCTCCCCTGGCTTTCTGAGCCACATGTGTCTGTTTTTTCTTCTGTTTGTTGTTTTATTTTTATCTATTTGGCCGCATGCTTCGCTGTCGTTATTTAATTCTCTTTTGCTTTGAAATTGATTTGACGCTTGGCTTTTATTTACTTTGCTACCAAACTTCCTGTTCGCATCCCATTTGACACGCCCCAATCCCCCCTAAGTAAACTTCTGCTGTAAGTTGCACGGCAAAAGTTGCATTCAAGTTCGTCCCTCTGAGCCGCTTAAGTCTTGTCTGTCAGCTGTATGTGCTCAGCTGTAGTTTTAGTTGCTATGCAAACTGAAAGTTTTCAGATGCATTTTTAGCTGTCGCCAAATGTAATCCATTGAGTTAAACTTATCGTCATGCTTCTATCTTTGCAGAAACTTCAAATATTCCGTGATTAGGACGTGGTGTACCCAAGCGCTCTAAATGCAGACGATATGGTAAGTGTGCCCATGCTTTAATCCCGAATCGAATATCAACTGTTTGCCTGTCCACAAGCACAACTTTTGTCCAACAAAAAGTCGTTGCCTACTTTTAGGGGCAGCAATCGCCTGGGACGGCATAAAAATTGAAAACAAGTTGAGTAAGTGACTGAGTGCTGCATAAAGTTGTTTCTTGTTGATATGCAGCTCAATTCCATTGCTCCAGTTGCCCCAAGACTTGTAAGCAATACCAGCTGTGCGCTCGCCCAACACAACACACAACAACACACAGCTCATGCATTACGCATACGCCGCATATGCGCTGAAGTATTTTGAATGTGCAATGTGCATAGCATAGCAAGCGGGCTTTAAGAACTATTCACACACACAAACACACACGCACAACCAGCCAGACAGACAGTTAGACAATCGGACAGATTTATGTTTGTTAAAAAAATACAAGTTTTAGTTTTGCGAGCTGACAAAAAGCTGCACTAAGTTTTCTAATTAAAAACTACAAATTATTTTGAAGCACAATAAGTGGCTTTGTACACACACACACACATACACACACAAGTGCAGGCAAAAAGCCGTCACATTCTTTGCAATTAAAGCTCTGTGTGGCAACAAAAGCCAAATTTAAATTACCATTTGTCATAATGGCAACAGCAACAGCAGCAGTCACAGTTCACACACACACACACACACACACGCAGCTACTGCACTGCCTCGCCTCGCTGATGATGATGATGATGATGATGATGATGATTGCGATGATTATGACGTTGTGCCTTGATTTTGGCTGCACTGTGCATCCTGGCACGGCATGCATATTGCATATGGTTGCAACTCGACGGGCTCGACGGGCTCGACTGGCAGGCAGGAGCCAGTCTAGCGTGCATGACTGCCTGCCATGCCCACTTGCTGACGCCCCTCGGTAATGCATTCAATTTTGAGCTGTGTGTGCAAAAAGTCTGCGCAAAAAATGCGCAAAATTCATAGCAGCCGAAATAAATATTGTATTTATATGTGTTGGCAACTGGCTGAAAATATGTATATATTTGTATATATTTACAGTTAAACAGGCTTTGCGGCAGTGCCACGCCCACAATGTTGGCTGTCATTCTGCGTTGTTTATGCAACATTAAGTAGTTGCTGGCAACTGGTTTACGGCTTTAATCCTGCAGCAGATGTCTTCCTGACTGTCCTTCAGTCAGTTAGCCAGTTAGCCAGTTAGTCAGTTAGTCAGTTAGCCAGTTGAGCATCTTCTGCTGTCAGTCACTGTCTGTTCGCACAATTTATGCAACATACTCGCGGGTGTTGAAGTGCGCAGAACAACAACATAGTTGTTGTTGTTGTTGCTGCTGTTGTTGCTGCAGCAGCTGCTGCTGCTGTTGTTTAGTGCAGTTTTTGCGCCATTTGTTTCAGGCAGCCATTTCCCATTCTTGATATGCTTTGCCAGAGTATTTTCACTTGCTTACAATGTTTGCGAAGCTCTTTCAAACAGAAATCGCATTATAAACCTCGACTTTATATTATATTTAAAAGCGTTTATCAAAGATCAATTTGTAATAAGTAGATAAAACATTTAACACCTTAAAGGAAAATCAAAAGAAAATTCATTTTAATCAGGCTCATTTTATTAATGAGTGTTTCTACAAACATTGCTTGCAACAATAATTATTTTAATTCTATTTATTTTATTTATTTTACATTAGTGAAAATTAAACAAGATCTTTTCACAGCTTTTCGAAGTTTGCCTGTCTCGACAAAAAAACCAATAGGTAATTGCCGTTTAACCCAGCTTTTTATGAAACGGAGGTTAAGTTTAATTTTCTCACCTCTCAACTCATTAAGCCGATGAACGTGAGCGCCTTTTATTATCCTGTGGTAGTTGCCGGTAGGTTTTACCTTTTTTCCATGGTTGCAACTTTCTCTATTGTTACTATGGCTAGTATTAAATATTGTTTGTGTAAATATGGTAAACATGGCACATTTCGAAAATTCTAAACTCTTTCTAAACTAACTATTTTATGGAATGATTTTCTCAGCTTTGTCGTTTTTTCTTAAAGTAAAGTTATATTTTTAATTAAGTATTCTTATATCTATTCACTATTTTGTACAGCAGTTAGTGTATTTATGGTTTCGGTGTGCTTTTAAATTTCCATATTTCGCCTTCATCTATTTTTTGCGTTGCTTATTTTGCAGTCTCTGTTTTCTGCGCTTACTTTGAAGTGGTTTCTGCGCTTTAGTTCCCTCTAATTGGCTGTGGCTGGCTTTTAATTTTTCTCGGCTCTTTTTCCATTATTTTCCATTTTTGCATTCCGAGTGGAAAATGCATTTGGGACAGCGTCAGCAGCTGCTGTGGCTTCAACTTTAAGCGAACGCATTAAAACGCAGAGTTCTGAACTGACAAATTACCCAACTGGACGGGGGACATAATTACACTCGAAATGTCTCCATGTATGTGTCTGCTTAACGGTGTGTGTGTGTGTGTGTATGTGTGTTGTATGAAAACTAATTGCAAAAATGCAAATGCAAATGGCAAAAAAAAAAAAAAGCAGCACATCAAATAGAAACATTGCGACAGCAACAGCGACAGCAACTGACAACCACAAGAACAACAGACAAGTGTGTGTGTGTGTGTGTGTTTGTGTGTGTGAGGCACACAGCTATACCAATGCACAGAGCAAACATTCAAAATGACAAAACAAATGTCGTTTCATTTGGTTTTTGTTTTTGTACTATTTTTTTTCTAACTGTTGCTCAACCCTCGCTGCAATTAAAATCCACAACTTTCTGTTTATGTGTGGCGTGTCTGTCTGTTTGTTTGTGCTCCTCTGTTTGTGTGTGTGTGTGTGTGTGTGTATTGGTGTGTATATTTGCTAGCTGCATATAAAATAAAGAATTACGTAGCAACAAAATTGCTGCATTCGCATTAAAGGCACAAAAAGTAGGCAAGGACCTGCGGCTTCTGCTGTCCGTTTTCCGTTCTTGCTGTTTCAATTATTTAGCAAGGTACTTTTTTATACCCTTTGCTAAGCATGAAAGTGGGTTAGAAAATATTGTTTCTTCTACTTTTACTTTATTGTGCATAACTTTACATAACTTTAACAGGACTTTCATAATCGCTTTAGAAATATATAATTGTTGTACATATCCTTGTGTGGGAATTAGATTCTTGTTGCAACCTTTTGCTAAGTTGCTTTATTTTCCATTTATTATATCTTTCTCTCTCTTTTATTCCATCAATTCACCTTTTCGCTCTTCTCAATTTCATTTTTACTTTACTCATTTTTTTGTTATTTTTCTTTCTCCATTTGTTATCTCTGTTATTCGATCTGTTATTCCTCATGCTCATTTTTTTTATAATATTTATTCAATTTCTTCCTCTCTCCCTCAAAAATATCGCCTTTCTATGAGATTCTCACGAATTTAATTATAGCTACTGAGCATTTTTTTAATTATCTTGGTATGTGATTCTGTTAAACAATTGCTTTAAGAATGTGTTGTTTGTTGTTTACTTAGAAAATTCTCCTTCCTTAAAGTTATCCATGGTTTTTAATTAAAATGTCTTTCATACTAAACTATACACGAATTATTTCTTGGAGTTATTTAAAAATGCGCATAGGATATCTTCTAGTCAAGCACTTAGGCAATCTTACTGGTTACAGGTGCGCTAACTATACACACACACACACCCCAACACACACCTGAATGCCTCAGGCTAGTTCTTTTCGGCATTAATGAGCGCTGTAATATAAAAATGTAGAAATGCTACAAGAAGCAACCGCAGAGCTGTTAACTGACACAGGAAACTGAGCTGAAACTGGCCTTTCCTTGGCACTTACTTTCCTGTCCCCTTTCCGGATAAACAACACACACACACACACACAGGCACACAGGCACATAGACTGGCATTTACCTAGTTACGCATATGTCCTGATGACATTAGTGCAGCATTGCAGACATTTCAACACACAAAACGAAAAATTTACTGGTAAAATGGGCAGCTGGGCAGCTGAGCGCTCGTTGTTATTTTTTTCTTTTTTTTTGGGCCAATTTCGGGTTGGCAAAGGACACTCAATGCGTTAGCCGCATGTGACATGCGTTTGGTGTTGCGTGTGTGTGTGTGCCTTGGAATTTTACGTTGATTACGAGCACTTTATGTGTCCGTGTTACGTGTGGGCGTTGTGCTCAGTTCAGCGGCTGTGGCAATGTCTGTTTACCATCAGCTGAACACGACAATGACAACTGTGCGTTCATTGTTGCAATTTTTTGCTTTATTATCAGTGTCTATAATATACGGAAGCACATATACAAATTTGTGTTAGATAACCCCCAGGACAATAGTGAAAATGAGTTATATTCTTTTATATTCGGCCTATCTCTGTTATTGACAACGCAAATTTGATAAATGTTTTGGGGGCCTAAGAATGTGGGCGTGTTTTACCAGCTGAGCTAATCTAATGCACTTGAAGATAATTTATTATTATTCACAGCTAACGCGTTATGATACCCATATAAGTTATAGCCCCTTAACATGTGCTAAAAGCTTCCCGATAATCAGCTTAATACGAGGCGCGTGCAAAAGCTAAACAAAACTAGCAAAGCTTTTGTAAGTTTACATGGCTAAAGTGTGCAGGACTTGACTAGCAGCTTTCACTCAAAGCTGTAACAGTTAACTTTTGTAAGTCCTTAAAAGCTCTGTTACAGAGCTATAAAAAAGGGAGTCTTCGGAAGTAAGTTTTATGGCTGACTGCGGCTGTTAACTGATAACAGCACGCGGCTGTTATTTAACAGAATGCGAATGTTACTTTCATAAAACTTGAACTTAACAAGCGACAATCAACAATGCTAATTAAATAATTATCTGTGGGTCTCTCAAGAAAGATAAAGAAATGTTAAACTAAAACTCTTAGTAGACCTAAGAATCAAACGTTTTTTTTCCTATTTTATTTATATAATAAGATGCGTGAACTGTTACCTAACGGGGTTAAAGCTTAAACAAGTCAGAAAAATTAAGAAAAAATAATTAATAAATTAGGCTAAACTTATACATAAGTCGGATTTTCAGGATATTTAATTATGAAATTGATTGTTAATCGGATATGTGTTGGTTTTTTTAAACTAGGGGATCAGAAAGTCAAGACCCGCTTTTAAGAGAGCTGGCATTTGAGTCTTCTCCTGACAGTTGTACGATAGGAATCAAAAAATGAGAATCAAAAGATAAGAAACTATTGCCAAATTTAAACAAAAAAGTTTATGCCACGCCCATTTTCCAGCTCTGCACACATATTTAAAGCCAACAAATAAATTGTTATCACATCGATGTTATAAGATGAGCTTTAAAAACAGAAACAGAAAATCGCAGCCTTTGGCAATTGCAAATAAAAAAAAGAATAACAAAAAAGGACCCTCATTTGTAACAGGAAGTGGTTAACAAAACGTCAAAGGATTGTCCCGCCGGCAAACGCCAGTGGAAATTGATTAAAAAGTAGCGCAGATGGCGGCGATAGCCTAAATACACAGAGCATCAACGGAATTTATTTGGTGTGCGTTTAATCCTCGCAGCACGGGCACAAAGGCCAAAGGAATCCCCACCAAATAGCAGGCGAATCGATTATCTAAAGCAGGCAAATCCAAGTGGATTCTAGACGGACTCCGTCAATAAAATTTTTGGGTTGCTGGTCAAGCTCAATGTGTGTGTTTGTACTGGGCTATGCTTGGGCTGGATCCTGGGTTAAAGGGCTCCTTTTTTTCTCTCTCGTTCTTTGTGACATCATTTTAACATATTATGTTTCGTGCTCTTTCCGTTTTTAGGGCACAACATGGCCTCAGCACAGATACGACATTTCTATAACACGCCAACAACAACAACAACAAACAAGTCTACTTCTTTCACAACACGCCAACTCTTACAACAACAGCAGCAGCAACATCACACGGTCAACAACAGCAGCAGCAGCAGCAAGCGGAAGCAATTTGAAAGTGAACCGTTTCTGTGCCACACAACAACACAAAGTAAATTGGAGGCAGCAGCAACAGCAACAACATGGCAGCCACTCACGCCAGCAACACTCGGGGAAGCAAACGCAACAGCAGCAGCAGCAGCATCTTCAGATGATGTACAAGAGAGCGGCAGTAAAAAAGGTGCTTCAAATTGGTTATGGACAATACATGATAGCGCTGCCAGCACCAGCAGCGGCAGTAGCAACAACAGCAGCAGCCGGAACATCAGAATGTTACAGCATGTTGACAAAAAAGAACTGCAGCAGCAGCTGCATCAGCAATATCCTGTCTCAGGTACATATGGTGCTAATTGCAATCACGGCCACAACAATATTGGCGCTGGCGTTGCGGGATGGCAACGCATTGCTGTTGCTCCTGTGGCTGCCACTGTTGCTAAGTTGTCTGCCAAAAACAACAACAACAACAACACAACAACAACTGCAACAACAGCAATACAATCACGCTTATCTTCCAAACAAAAACACGGCCAAGGTCAAGACTTTGCAACAGCAACAGCTAGACGACCAGCAACAACAACAACAACAGCAACATCAGCAACAACAACAACAACAAACAAACAACAAAAAGTCTATCAACACTGCACAAACGATGTCGCTGCCATTGCCCTGGGCCCTCGGACTGTCAAATTCTTTATGGATATGCAAAAACTTGCACGCACTGTATTTCCGCTTGTTATTGTCTTCAATCTGCTACCTTTGTTCTATGCAGGTAAGTGCTATGCTAAGTCCTTGCTCCTTAATTGTTTATCTGCAGCCAGCACGCTGAATTAGGCTCACAAAATTTACATATTCACTCTTTGGCCAACATCAACAAACTTAACATAACACTGCACTAATTGAGGCCAAGTTGGCAGCCATTGTTTTTGGCCAAATGTCCAATAAGTCGCTATGTTGTTGTTGTGGCCTATTTGATTCGCAACTAAGTTAAGGTTAAGACTAAATGAATAAATAAATAAAGCTGGCATAATTTTGGGCGCTGCTTGAATGACTTTGACAATATTTGCAAATTGACTCACACAAATACAAACACACACACACACAAATACACAGCTCATTATTCAAATCGACATGCTCAAAGAAATAAAAAGGGCACAAATTTAATGACCAACAAAACTGGACATCGCCCCAGGATCCGCGCTCGAGTCCTTTGCGTCAAGTTTTTAACATCTTTTTTGTGTTTCGACTTTTCTCCTGCTGAAGGCATAAGAAAAACATTTTATTATAAACTTTGGGTTAAACAGACAATGGGCCGCGACCTTTTTGGGCAACTCTTGTTGTTGTTGTTGTTGCGAGCCAAAACTTATTAATTAAACGCGAACATAATTATTTAAGACAATTTAGCGAGGCAAACAGCTGCTTAGGCAAATTCAATTTGCGATCCTCGCTCCATAACATTAAGGGGAAGGGGGGCTGTGTTCAACAACTGCCTAATGTACCAAACGAAGACAAAGGCAAACAAAAGACGGCGCCAGTTCAAAAGGAAATCAATGACAATTCGGTAAATGTCCCTCATTATTATCGCTGGCCGCAGCCAAGCAGCGATTAAAGTAAATTCAAGCGTCTGCTCGGCCTGCTCGTTACTTCCTTATCAGTTGAGCCAGCTATCAAAACCTGCAGCAGCAGATGCTGCCCCTACTGCTGTCGCAGCTGCTTCTGCTGCTGCTCCTGCTGCTGCTGCTGTTGCTCTCTTAAAGCTCGCGCCTGCGCTATGTGCGGGCCACGTTATCACGTCCGGCGTTTATCAGTGACTATAGAAATTGTTTATTGGGTATTACGGCTATTGTTTGGCGCGCAGAAATTGCTGACTTTACCGAATAACCTAATCAAAAGATTGCTTAAGGACAGCTCGCTGGCACCTGGTGGTGTATTAAGTGGCAACTTGTCGAGTGATTAGAAATGCGAAATAATTGATAAAAGCGACATTTGTAATAGAATAGGCAAAACAAACAAACTGGCGACTTATGTCTTTAGTAAGCCAAAACGAAAGCTAAACAGTCGCTGCAGTCAGCACGTGTGCGAGCGGGAGCACAAATCCCTAGAGCGACGATGCTGTGCGAAACAAGAAATAAAAGAATCATAAATTCAATTTGGTTTAAGATTTATTGAATGTGAGTAGCTTCCCTTCGATTGTCGAACGGCGAAGCGAAGTCAAAGTTATGGCAAAAGCTTTCGCTTACTCAGTCCTTGTCACACACACTCTTCCTCCCTGCCTTCCTCTCTCGGTCTATCTGCCTCTTTCTCGGTCGTCGCTTCGGCTGCTTTTAAATGCTGCTCGCAGCGCACGAAGCAGCTCAGTCGATGACAGTCGGCCAAGCACGCAAGTCGCTTCAGCAGCAGCAGCAGCAGCAGCAGCAGCAGCTTCTTCATCAGCATCAATAGCAGCAGTCAAAGTCGCCGTTAAAGTCGCCGTTGTGTGACAAGCTTTAGCAGCAGCTTAACCGTTACTTTTGGCTCGTGTTTCGCAGGCGTCGCTTCAAATCGAAAGTATTTGTTTAAAGTCGCGCGTTGCTTTTGTGATTTTTATGTTGCGTATTTAACTTAACTTGCGTGCTCCGTTTTATTTATTGTTTGTCAACGCGCGTAATCGACGATAAGATTGAGAACAAGAGCTTAAGCAACAACATAAAAAAAAAATTAAATAAAATAATACAGGACAAAGGTTTCGCATTCACAAAGCGTAAATATAAAAAAAGAAAAAAAAGAAAAGATAAAAATTAATGTTATGGGTTTTGTCTGTGCACATTTGAGATACAGTGGAATAAATTTAGCTATCGTAGATCTCTGCGTAAAAGAACGTAAGACAAATAAATATATTTTAGCTACATAAAAAGGAATTTCCAATCAAAGTCATTAGATTGGGAAATCATTTGTTAGTTTTGCATAAGTCGGCGATTTATTTAAGCGAACGTTAACGGGGGAATAAGTTTGCATTGAGGGAATACCCTCATATATGTATGTATATTATTAGTTGCTTCACAAGTTGCGACATATTTTCCTTTTGTTGCCACAACGCACACATGCGAAAGAGTTTCTGCCACATGACAGCAAATAGTAGAACTAGTTTTGGGATTGCACAATTGTTAGGGGATTTATGGCCTGAGCACAGGATCCGCTCAAAAAATGAAAAGAATAATGCTTTTTTTACACAGTGTCCTGTGTCCAGTCAGACAATTGACTCTCTTCTAATTCCACTTGTCTGTTTGTGACTTGTGCTAAATAATTTGCCTGTCGCTGACAGGCGACTGGCAACAACTTTGATAACGACTCTCAGTGCCGTGCTCAAAGAAACCAATTAAAAATGCTTGAAGCGGCTCCAAAAGAAGTCCAAAGTGGGCCCACACAGGTAGCGCCCTGTCGAGAGTTGGATATCCTGTGTGTGTTCATCCTGTATTGGCCCATAACAATTTGCCAATCGATGCAGGATTGAAATGTGCCAACTGTGCAAATAGTCAATCAATAGCCAATCGTTGGATGTTTTGTGCTTGCATTTGTTTGTATTTGTGTAGCTGGCCAGGTGATAAGCAAACATTAGATTGAAGTGATAACCAACAACCCTTTGCGGGCCAACAAAAACTTCCATTGCCGCGACCTAAACCTCACCTTGTTCGCCCCGTAGGTAATGGAGAGATAAAAGTTGCTACGTGTGGTAAATGTTAAAAAAGAAAAGTCTGAGTGACGACTATAAATGTTGCCTGTCTCCTGAATCCTTTCTGAGGGTTTTACGCATAAATTATGTATTCATTTGCTGTCGCTGGCTTTTTGTGTGCATCATTAAAATTTCTCGTGGCTTTTCGGCCGTTTAACCAGTTTCCCAGCCAGCCATCGCTTGACATACTAGGTATTCCATAATGAGCTGCACTCGTTTCAATTTTATGCAGACTCGTTAAACTTTTGCTTGCCACGCCCACCTGCACAAATACACACACAAAACGCCCTTTAGCTTATGTGCCTGCCCGCTCGCTAAGCGGCCAAGCTGAGTTTCCGTTTTTTCCCTCTGATTATTTCCGGTGCGCTGCGCTTTTTCATTACGATTCGGTGGCAAAGGAAAGAAATTATTATAATTTTACCCATTGGCATTGGGCGCACGTTGCGTATGCGCAACTTTCACAGCCTCAATCTCAAAATTAATTAGCCGCTGCTGCACATGAGTAGATCCGTTGTTCTAGCCCTTTCTGTATTCTCATAGTTTGTTTGCGGCTCTATTTTTTTCCTTTAACTGTGCAAATTTCCGGCGGCCTCAATTGTGATATTAAAAGTATATAGAAACATGTTGCAACTTTTTCATTATTTCATCAATTTGATGGCTGCCAAGCTAAAAAACTTTGTAGCCAACAAACTTTAGCATTGGCTGTGCTCAGTTTTGGGTGCTGGGCGTGGCCACGCCCATTGTTTTTAGCTGTATTTCGTTTGTGAACGTTGCTAATGAGTTCGCTGATTAAAACGTAATAAGCCCCGTATAAACGAAGCCTGTCTTTTGATGTAGTCCTTAGAATTAACAAAGTAGGTGCCAGCCAACCAGCAGCTAAGTATCTTAATTGAAGTCTTCACGCTCTATTATTACTGAGCAGCTTCAGTTACGTTGTAATTGAAAACGACTTGGCTAAAGGGCAAATGTTAAGTATACGCCCAGTAAGTGCTGAAATTTGACTATGAAAATGAAAAATAAGAATGTTTGTTTTAGGTAAACTCAATTAAGCGGATACTTTAGCTAGTATTATATTAAGATAACATTATTTGTAAAATTTATTTGCAAGATTTATGCAATGCAACATTTGATTGGTTTTCTTAGACAATTTGATTTTAATAAGTCCATCATTTTGGCAAAATACTTAATATAAATGAATTGTCTGTTAGAAGAAGCTAAAATTTCGTGGCCAAAGCTGCCGAACAAGACAGCTACTGAATAAATAATTTATTTACCATAAAATGCACTCTATTTTGTTTTGTGTATTCTTTGACATTAAACTCTTATAACGAACTGATTAATATTTGATTGGCAGATACTAGGCTATTTGCATTTGGCAGATTTAATAGCTTTTAAATATATTTTTCTTCGATTCACATCGATTTTATTACAGTAATTATTTTATGTGCCTATAAGTAACGCTTACTTAAAATTCATCATATACGATGACCTTTTGGCAGCGTACACTTCCAAATAAAATTGAAATTATTTAAAGAACTGTTTATGTATTTATGATTGAGGGCGAACGCTGTCAGATCGAATCCATAATACCACGCAATCCAATCAATTAGCCCACAAGATGTTCGAGTCACTTTTGCTTAACTGCGGCCAGCCAATCAATTTCAGTACTCAATCTAACGAAGCTTGACAACATTACAAAGCGAAACTTGTCCAACATTGTAACGGAAAGTTTTTGCATTATGAATGTATGGAATGGAATTTGCCAAGTCAACGGGAATGGGCAGAACACAATCATATAGAGCCAGATAATAAAGCAGCAGCTATGCCAGTTTCAATAAAACATGTTAATGTGCGTGTCCCAAAAAGTTTTAGCCACATTAAATAGTAATGGCATAGAATTATGGCTGTGATAAATATGTGGGCAGCCATCAAATAAACGAGCACTAATTATTTTACAAACTTTTTGATATAAAAAACAAGTACTTTCATAATTGTAAATAAATGGATTTGTCCGCTGGCAAAAGGTGGGCAACTTTCTCGCATAGAAATTAATATTGCAAATGCAAATGCAAATTGCACTTACTGCACATTCAAATATCAATATTTTTGCAAATTAAATTTTGACACACAAACATAAATAAAACATGCAAAATTAAATTGACATATTGAATTCGTTTTGACTACCCTGTGGACATAATTTTGCTTTAGACTAAATAGGATATTTGTGTGCGGCATTTGAAAGATATTTTAAAGTTGTCATAAATATGGCCAATATAGGTTTTCTCTTAGTTATTAAAGTTAACTTAAAATCAGCGACAATCGATTAACGTATTCCTGTTTTCGATATTTACATATATCATTTTATTAAACAGAGTATCTGCTAGCCTAAAATTCTTAGCTTCAAGTGACTTAAGTTGTTTGTATCACTGTCAAGTACAATGGAGACGTGTGCATAACCAGCATTCAGTACTGGCTGGCTGATAACTAAATGGGAATGTCATTTAGTCAAGAATTTCATCAATCTTCGTTCTCGGCCAGGGCTTGGTGTCGTCCTTTTGACTCGCACCCACCAACGTCCGGCATATTATGATATCTTTTGTTACATAAAAGCCAAAAAAAAAAAAAAATGATATAATAAAAATTGCCTTTGTGTCGCATTTGCGTAATCTTTAAAGTATCCGCATAAAGGGAAAGTGAAAGCGAAGCATGCAACAGGACAGGACATGCTGTTTGGGGCAAGGGCAAGCGTGGGCCCTTGTCGAGGTTAAGTTACTTACACCGTTAAGTTGCCCTGCCACTCTGCCCCTCTCAACAAATACGAGTGGCAGACGCGAGTTTTAAATCTAAGACAAAAGATTTGTGCAGTATTTAAGCTTAAGTGCGGAAATGCTTATGGCAGACGAACACACACACACACACCCATAGACAGGTTGACTTTACAATGTTCTTAAAAAATCAGAAAATGTTCGCTGACTGCAAGTGCAATTATTTTAATGCACTTTTGACTTTTGACATTGCAAGACAACAGCTGCTGCGGCAGCAACAACAACTCGAGCCGCAATCTTAAAGCACTTTTCAAGCATTTATGCCGCCTTTGTTTATCTACACGAACTAAGCCGCCCCATGGGGCCGACACTTGGCGACACTGGCTCAAGGTCGGCAGCGCAGTTGGCGCCGCTGAACTTGGCCCAAAAGCTGTGGGCCCCCATTCTAAATGCGTACGCAATTATGCCCAGCAATTTTTTCTATAATTTAATAGTAGTTTTCTAAGGTCGCTTTAAATGCCTTGCTGCCGACACAAATTGAATTCATGTTGGCACAAAAAATTTGGCAACGTCACCCGCAGCTGATGATGTCGATGGCTACGCATTTTTCAAGTCCAACTCCTGGCTAAAGCCTCGGCTCCATTGGCGGCGTCATGGTCTACGCATTCAGCCAGCATAAACAAATTTCTGCAAATGGGCGCATAAAACTTACGAAATTGCAAAATGTATTTTATTTCACTCGGGAATTGGAGCAACGTGGTGTATATTGTTTTATTTATATACATTTTTTTTTTTTCGGTCTTGCTTTGTTTTGGGGTCGTCCTGTCGGGTGACGTGCTGTCATTTTAGCGCCGTCTGGCCGCCAAAGTCCTGCCTTCATAGCCAGCTGCTGCTCCTCTCGTTGTATTTGGGGGGAAACGCGCTAATTTAATTAAGACCCATAGACAAACCGACAGGCGATATGTGTCAGTGAAATGTGCTGTGTGTCTTTGAAGTGTCTTCTCCTACTGGCAGTAAAAGTCTCTTTCTTCACAGCTGGCCACATGTGTCAGCAGAATGAGAAAGTATGAATACTTTTTAGGTTTATTATCGTTTGTCATAAAACAACAAATGGCCCCTGGCTGGCGTTACGTATACGCAGCGTTCGCCAGCCATATATATGTACATAAAATGTGCTTACCTGTGTAAGCTGCAAATAAACTGATAAATTGACTTATTACATTATAATCGGGACAGGCAAACACTTCGTAACCTCTGCGTGCCTCCTCAGCTCTCTTCATGATTTTATAAAATTTATTGTGGCCTTATGATGTAGCTGAATTTTAACTTTTTGGGGCACAGCTCGCGACCAGACAGTCAAGTATAAATTATGCAGCAGCTACATTTATCACACAGCAAGGGGCATTTAGTGTGTGTGTGTGCTGCCATTTCATTAATATTAATTGACCAATTCAAAGGGACAGCCGAAAGGGACACGACCAGCGAATAACAAAAGCCAAAAAGTTCAAACTATGCCTGCCATATTTAGAATATTTCACTTCCGCGAACAAAAAAGATAGCGAGAGCTCAAAAAACAAATTTCTGGGCAAGGCCCAGTAAAAAACAACCACATAAATAACGACCTAAATAAAATAACGCCAAAATATGTAAATAGCGGCGAACTGCCAAATCGCAGCTCCTTTCAAAACAAAAGGACGTGCAAAACAAATTTTCTTTAGGCAGCCGCTTCTAATTAATACGTTTAGCCATCGTAAAATGTGCTAAGGATGGTCATATACATATATATATATATGCCTTTTTAATATATACTCTAGAAACATGTGCTTGCTTTCATTTTCCGGAACTGTGACGAGGAAAAATTGAAATTTCAAATATTCGCAGTGCAGTTCGCAATGTCTGTCAAGAGATTTTCCCAGCTGGTCCCTCGTGCCATTAGTTCCGTGCAAACATTCAATTGAAAATTGTTTCCTTTAACTTTTTATATACTATTTGTTTTCCTCGTTGTTGTTGTTGTTGCTACTTTTTTTTTGTGGACTGTCAGCAGCTGTGACCATTTGCTGTTGGACTGCATTAGTTTTTATGCTCAATTCCGTTCACCTTTCACTGTGAAAAACTTATCAGAACTTTATTTTTGTTCCTTTTGCGTTTTGTTTAATATTGCAGTTGCCGTTTTTTCACTTTTCCCGTTGGCCGAAATGTCCGAGATATTTTCACTTCTGTCATACATCATAAAAGAGTCTCAGGGGCTTTATTGAATTGTATTATTTGTATTTATTTCATTTTATTTATTCATAAATGAATATGAAATAGAAAAACCTGCTACAGTCCTATACAATGGTTTTTCTCTTCGAGCCCAACAACAATTTTCATAAGCTTATGACATAATTACTTTTGCAAAGTGGATAGTTGGCAGTTTTATGTGCTTTTTTTTTGTTGCTGTCGTTTACTCACAATAACTTTTTAATACGTTTTTTAATTGAACTTGTTAAGTTTAGCTTAGCCATAATTGAATTTTACTGTCGTGTACATTATCCTCCTCCACAGGACATTTTGTTGTTGTATATGTTTTTATTGTTGGCTTAGCAGCTTTTAGGACAGGTTAATAGACACTTTAAATTGCAACCTGCTGACACAAAATGCAGCACTGGACAAATGTTGTCTCAGCAGACACACAAAAACACAAATCTACGGATATTTACATTAATCAAATGGCAAAAGCGAAGCCGAGAAGTTCACTGTTATTGGTCGTGATTTTTGGCAAATTTCCACTTGTGCGCCTCCTGATGAAGTGTCTGGATACACCCAAAGCACACACACACCCACACCCACACACACACACAATACAAACACTCAGTTTGTGCAATTTGTTTCTGCACAGTGCGAACAGCGACGTATGACAAGTTTTGGGCTGTCCACAAGCTGTCACGGCGTGCACGGGGGGGGGGGGGGGGGGGAAAAGGCCCGCCTCCGGGGCAACCCTATACCCCCGAGGAAAACAACAGACGGGGGGCCCATTGGAATTTGCGGCAATGTGAGCGCATATATCAATGCCAATGCCGGGGGGCAGGGAGGGGGCAAGTTATGACAAGTGATGGGGCATAGGGCAGGTTCTTTGGGCTGGTCCCCACGGATGATCTCAACAGTGCACAGACCCATAACTGGCTTAACTAGAGAACAAAAAAAACCCAAACCTAGCACAGAGATATATACAAAAATCTCTGTATTTCACACACAGCAATTAACTGCGAACTCGCTTGAACGGTTGAGCCCAACAAAGGTCAGCACGAGAGGCACTTGTTGTTGTTGAGGAAGACGTTGTCCATTTAGACGCCGGAATGAGTAACAGCGCCATGGTGGCTGTGGCCATTTGCTGCATCTTGGTGCTGCTGGCGGTGTTCATAGTGATCATCATTGTGGTTGGGCAGCAGTTCGAGGAGCCCAAATGAGACATGCTCCAGCTGGGACCTGGCAACTTCCCAGATGGATAACAGAGGACCCCCAATTGTTAGTTGCAGCCAACACAATTGCCGGGGCACGAACTAACGCCGCCAACAACAACTAGTCAACAAATGAGAAGAATCAACTTATCGCCTTCATCGATCGATGTCAACATTATCCCAAGCCACAGCAATCGAAATTCAACCTCAAATCCAATAGAGGCGTGTCAAGAGAAGGAAATCGAAGGAAGAAGAAGAAGAGAGCGAAAGCGATATTAAACGCTAGAGAATGCATCCCATCGTCAGTACCCATTGGCTGTGATGTGAAATTATTAACATAAATATATATGAAACAAAAACGAAAATAATGTAAATCATCAAAATTTTGAACATTCCTCACGCCGAAAAACACATCTACAAGTAGAAGTTATCCTTGTGTGTCTGTTAAGTGTTGTTATGAACAAACCTATATAAACACTATATACATATATATACATACTATATATATATATATAAACTATTGTGTAACCCAACCGTCGTAACATCGCGATTTTATACAAGTGTTGTTAACAAATTTTTATTGATGTTTTATTGATGTTGCATATAACTTATACACACCCAAAACAGAAACAAACACACACATACACACGCACATACACATACACATAAACACTAACAATATAAACAACTAAGCGAATAAAATTTACATTAACTTTAACGTCTCAATTGACAACTAAGCCAAAGTCCAAGCACGAAAAAAGTCGCAACGCGAGAAAAAACGCGTGCGGCAAAGGAAACAGCAGTAAGGATAAAGGACAATAGAAAGCGTAACAAATGAGCTCAAGAAAGGAAAAAAAAAAACGAAATACAAACAAACAAAAAATTGGCTCAAATCTGAAGTTGCTCTAGGAGAAGAAATTGAGAAGGATATTGGGATCCAGGCAAAACGCACTTGTTAATGGCAGCAAAGAGATTTAGAGTGAGGATGCGGATCGGGAATCGAGCTGTTGGCATAGTTCTAGTAAATGATATGCATTTTATATATCAAATATCTTTTGGATAAGTTTTATGTGTGTGTATTAACTCAAATATATATAATACATATGTATGTATGAATATATATGTAAATGTATTTTATTAAAAATACCCAATACATATGGTTGCATGTACGTAATTAGTTAACTTTCGATGTATACTAAAGAGTTATGTATGTGTCTGTGTAAACAATACAAACAAAAAAAAAAAAAAAATAAGAAATGTTTATAACCGAATTAACATTAAAATTCAATTGACAGTGAAAACTTCATTTAATAAAATAAATTCAAAGTAAAAGAAATATGCAAAACATACGCGCGCTGTAAACAAAATTTAAATAAATTATTGAATTCAATTCAAACTGCATTATATTATTACTCAATCAAAAAAACTTCAACAACTTTTGTGGGCAGCTAAACAAAGCAAAACAAAATCAGAAATTTGTATTAAGGTAAGCACCACTCAAAATCATTTGCGATTAATCAAGTTTAGTTGGTCGAGAGAACTCTCAATGTTGCAACTGTCAGCTCAATGTGGCAGCCACAAGTGCTGCACAAACGCTTCGCTTTGTGGTGGCGTTGTAAATATTGTCAGACAAGCTGCCAAGTGGATGTGCAGTGAACAAAAAAGATACAAAAGCCAAATCAAAGGCAAATTCAATTTGCACACTCAGCGATCTGTTGGCACGCAATTTGCAGTGGGGAGGCGGCAGGTGTTTGGGTTGCTGCGACTTCATTTGCATTGGCACCTCACCATGTGGCAGCTGTAAATTCTACTAGCTAGCACACACACCCACACACACACACAGATGCAAATTGCATGTGCCCCATCCACAGTTTTAGACATTACAACGTTATAAATTGCCAACGCCTGGCAAGCTCCATAAAAATCTCTAGTTGGCGCCGGGGGAGCAAAGTAACTGTGCAGCGGCAATAAAGTTTTATTAGTGCAGGTCCTGTCAATGATTCTCGCCAGCCAGTTGATTAAAATGGAAACTCTGCTCCTGTTGCCGCATTAAAGTGCAGCTGACCCATGGGGATAAGCAACGGGCTCAGCTGCTAAACTGTTGCCCTTTGCCACTAAAAAAAAAACCCCTTTTTTCAGTGTTGAAATGAATGTGTGCAAAGCTAGAGGCGAAAAAAAAATCATTTAGCAAACATGCTCAACTGTTTGGTACCCTTGAGTAAAGGTTGTGCCTTGGGCAATTATTGGAAAAGCTAAAAGAATTAAAAAATAATTTAGAAATGTTTATAGCTCCTGGTAGAACTATTTACGAAGTAAGGGCCCTGATAGTCAGATGTTGCTTTTAAGAGTTCGATTTCAATTAATTAATATTCTCTATATATTCTCTCTACCCTTGAGCAAAGGTTGTAGATTAGGAAAGTATTGGAGAAAACTAAAAGAACTAAAAAATAATTAAGAAATGTTTATAGCTCCAGCTACTTAGATGTTTCTATTTAGAGTTAGCTTTAAATCAAATAATATTCTCTCAACCCTTGAGTAAAGTTTGTACCTTGGGCAATTATTGGAAAAAATTAAAAAAAAAAAAAAAATAAAAAATAATTGGGAAATGTTTAAAGCTCCAGCTGTAACTATTTGAGCTAGCTTTAAATCAAATAATATTCTCTTTATATTCTCTCAACCCTTGAGCAAAGTTTGTACCTTGAGCAAGTATTGGAAAAATATAAAAAAAAAAAAAAATAAAAAATAATTGGGAAATGTTTAAAGCTCCAGCTGTAACTATTTGAGCAATAAAGTCCCTGATAGTCAGATGTTGCTGCTTAGAGTTAGCTTTCAATCAATTAATATTCTGTATATATTCTCTCTACCCTTGAGTAAAGGTTGTACCTTGGGCAATTATTGGAAAAGCTAAAAGAATTAAAAAATAATTAAAAAATAATAATAAAAAATTTTTATAGCTCCTGGTAGAACTATTTACGAAGAAAGGGCCCTGATAGTCAGATGTTGCTTTTTAGAGTTAGCTTTCAATCAATTAATATTCTCTATATATTCTCTCTACCCTTGAGCAAATGTTGTAGATTAGGAAAGTATTGGAGAAAACTAAAAGAATTAAAAAATAATTAAGAAATGTTTATAGCTCTAGCAACTTAGATGTTTCTATTTAGAGTTAGCTTTAAATCAATTAATATTCTCTATATATTCTCTCAAGCCTTGAGTAAAGTTTGTACCTTGAGCAAGTATTGGAAAAAGATAAAAAAAATAAAAAATAATTGGGAAATGTTTAAAGCTCCAGCTGTAACTATTTAAGCAATAAAGTCCCTGATAGTCACATGTTTCTATTTAGAGCTAGCTTTAAATCAATTAATATTCTCTATTGGGAAAGTATTGGAGAAAACTAAAAGAATTAAAAAATAATTAAGAAATTTGTATAGCTCCTGTTATGATAGTGATATGTTGGTTTTAAGAGTTCGCCTTAAATCAATTAAAATTCCCTATTGCAAAGTTTGTAGGAATATCTATTCATGCCTTAAATTCAAACTCAACTCTGTTTTCCTAAAATACGCAATTTATTTTTATCGATGCCTTTCATTCATTTTCATATACGCCTTCTGGAAAGTACACACATAAGTAGACATGCTTCAATAAACATTCAGCCTTTTTCTAATCCTTAATATTATGTTATCTCTTTTGGAACATTCCGCTTGTACCCGATGTGTGTGTCACATATAAATTCAAAGACGTTGTCTTTCCTGCACAATGCGGAAAATTAAGCTGAAATTAAAATTATACACTTGAATGATTGATTTTCGTAGTATTGCCCAATTTCATGTGCCTCAAGCTCTTGAATTAAGGATTTTTTTCATACACTCACAAAGGCTATTTCTGTTTTTATTGTGAACCCAAAACTGAAACACATTAGACAAAAATATGCTTGAGGATGTTAGCAAAGTTGATTTGTCCTTTCATTTTTTTTATTACTCATGTTTTTTAACTTTACTTGGCATATCAAAATGTATTTATTTTTTAACAATTGTGAAAAATCTGCTTATTATAAATAGCAATAAAAATGTCTGTAAGGGTATTTATACTTCCACATCAGTTTTTGAATAGTCAAATACCTTTTTGTTGTTTTTCCTGTAGACGTCGACCTGAAGTCAATTGAGTTGTGTGTTATGTTGACTGCTCCTGACGCGCTTGTGTCCGTTATATATTTCCGTCTGAAAGCATCAAGTAATCATAAAGTGATGGAAATTCAATTTACACAATATTAAATATGGCAAGTGGGCAAAGTTGGTAACTCACACAAAAAAAAAAAACACCAGAAAGAAAAGGGATTTCAGCTTCTAGTGCCTTCAAGCCTGCTGCCTGTTTGCCTGCTGGGGCGGCAATTTGGTACTTTTGTGTCTGTGTGTGTGTGTGTGGTTTATTATTATGCAGATTAGGCCAAGTCGCTTGGTTTACCTTTGGCTCCCAACTGCCGCCTTTTAAGTGTGTGTGTGAGTGTGCATAAAAATCTACACACTCTTAACTCTGCCGTTAGCTGTATGTAGGATGTAAATTGCGTTTCATTTTAAATTTCGCTACCTTTACTACACTAAAGTGTTTGTGTGTGTGTGTATATATATATATATATATATATGATATATGGATGCCTTGGCTAAAGTTCGACCTCACGTCAAATGTCACGTTTCATGACTGTGCTTTTGTGTATATCAACAATTTGTGCAGCGGACTCTTAACGCAGTTTGCTCGACGTGCCTGAATGCCGTTCGGTTAGTTCAGCATTATGCAAATAACGGGTTTTTTCAATTTGCAAATACAGTTAAGCATCTCAAATTGACTGCAATTAGCAGTGGCAACAGCTAGTGTTGAAGTTACTGTTAAATCAAAGGGTGGGTGGCATGCAACACGAGTCGAAAAGCAATTATCTAAGGGAAATTGCGCAATTAGCAAACAAAATCGAAAACAAACTAAACTTTAACCAGCCAAAGAGTCAAATAAGCCATGCTCAACTTTCATTCGTGTTTTTTTTGGGCGCCAACTCTGATCAAAATTTTTATGCACAATTCTGAATTGGCTCATTTGCATGACCGCAGCGAACAATGTTGATTTGTGCCTGGAATTGCAGTCAGCGATGTGTAAACTGCAGATAGAAGACGTCCAAAGCAATGTGAGCCAAGGCTGCAGATAGCGTCCAAAAATGTCGCCTGTCTAATGGACTGAAATTTAATGCAGTTCTGTGTAATGCGACAAAGTCAAATTGCTGTACAGCTTGGCGCATTGCGCATTATGGACACATAAAAACGCTGGACATTAGGACCAAGTTAACACAAACACACAACCAGATAGAGACTGTGACTGTGCGTTTTTCAAATTGCCGCTGAGTCAGCTGTCAATTAATCAATTCGGCCGCCTGGCAAGTGTTTGTTGTCTAGGCCATCAATTTAATGTGCGCACGTTAAAGCACAGGCTGCCAGGAAGCTGCAAATATTGGGCTGCTGTTGTGGCAAATGTTTGGGCATTCAAAAAGCAAACTGCGTTATGCCGCCAGAAATAATACACAGATTTGCGATACACGCACAGGAGCACATATTTTATTTTAAACATTTGTCTGTTGTTGTTGTTGTCTACCTTGTGGCATGCTTTGTGCATTTTAATGGCGCACAATGTGGCACGAATTTATAGCCATTTATTGAGCATAAGTGTTGGCAATTCACAAAACAGCTGCGTGCCGTTCATTATAAAAGCCAATTTTAAAATGGGCCCCGTCATACAGATAGCATTTTAATAAGCCCGCCCCAACTGACGGCTATCTTAGCCCACTTGGCGCTGATGTCACGCGAAGCTGTAGCCAAAGATGAAGATGTGGCTCAAGCTTTCTCTGTGTGTGTGTGTGTGTTGTGTGTGTTGTGGGTGTTGTGTGTTGTGCGTTGAAATGAAGATTTATAAACCTCTCAGCGCTGTTTTGGGTCCTCTTATGTGTGGGTTCAGCAAACCCATAAATCTTGTGCAGAATCTTGTTTAGTTTATTGAATTATCAAAGGACGTATGTATGTGTGTGAGTGTGTGAGTGTGTGTGACATTGTCTGGCATAAAACTAAAAGAAATATCAAACACGTGCGCCAGCTCTTATGTAAATACTTTTGCGAGCGGAGCGGAGCAAGGGCACGCCCATATTTATAGTTTTATTTGTCTTGCGTATTCTCGGCATTGTCTTATCTACATCTACGAACTAAAGGATCCCCATCCACGTCCCGTAACTGTGACTCACTCGCTCCTGGCACACGCTTAATTTTCATGACTCATTTGAATAAATTCATTGTGCTGGCTGAGCACACCTCAGATTTATTCTCGTACTCCTATTTTAATTAAATAATATGCTAATACAATCAAAGCCGCAAAAACTTTCTACCGTTTTAAATGGAAGCACAATTTTTGAAGCATAGCTTTTGGCGTCTGGGCAAAAGTCGCTTCGTTGTAATTTCTTGTTTACGTTCACAAAAAGCTGATATAAATATGTATGCAATCTGGCCAGGTTGACAACACAAACAAAAGCTTCGCATAAGGATGCGCCATAAAACAAGGCCAGTGAAATATTTATTTTATGGTTCACTTGCAAAAATATTACGAGAGAAAATATTTAGCTTTCGGCTGCTTTTGGATTTAATAATTTTTGTTTATTGTTTGAATTATGCTTAAAGCTTAATGCGCTCAATGTCGCCTGTAAAATCTTTAAGTTGATCAGCGATATTAGTTTAGATTTAAGTGCAAAATCTTAGTTCTCTTAATTAAGATTTTTCATAGAATTAAAAAGTAGTTTGTATGCCACAACCGATTTCCAAGGAATAAAAGCGAATGAGTTCACATGAGAACAGCAAAGAATTTCATGATAAGTCCTTGTTGCCCACAATGATTAACAGGAATTAATAAGCATTTGGATGAAAAACGTTTTCAGACTGCGGTAGATTTAAGATATCAGTTACTTTATGCATTAAGAACACACATTAAGAACACACAATTGTCACTAAAACAGATTAAAACTTTAAGTTTTCACATCAGAACAGACAACGAATAAAAATCACAATAAATATATGTATGAGAAAATTTCAATGCCTAAAATCTTAACATTGACAGGCAAAGGCAGCCGCATTGACAACAGGCAAAGGATTTCGCATAAAAAAAAAGGGCCACTAGATCAGGGTTAGAAGGCAGCAAAAGCAGCCAAGCCACTTGAGCGACACCGCCAAGGGCTCTGCACTTGCCATCAATCAATAATTGCCCATTGAGAGCAGCAGCTGGAAGAGCAGTCGCTCTAGCTGCATGCAGCTAAGCCATGATTGATTAGCGGCATGCAACATGAGGTGCTTCAGCACACACGAAAGAACACGACCAGAATGCATAATGGCGCCTATTGAGCTGATGCTGATGCTGTTGCAGCTATAGCAGCAGCATAGTTCTGGCAATATAATGCTGCGATGTCTGTATTCTATATATTTTAGTATTTTTTTCATGCCATGGCCATTACAGGCAATTGCCTGGGGTGTCTCCTCCAAGAAACCTTTTGTGTGTGCGCGCAACCGACAATGATGGATGCTGAGACTGAGACTGTGGCTGCAATTGTGTGTGCATTTAATGATACACTCACACTCACATACACTCACACACACACAGACGCACAAATTGTATCTTTGAAATCGCTCTTCAATACACTTATTGTCGACTGCTTTTGCGATTGTTACACAGAAAGCAATCATATCATTTTTCAAGGCATTATTTTTAATTAACTTTGAACTCGAAACTTTAATTTATATTTGTTTGCTTTCTCTTTTGCAGGTACGTTCCAACAAGCCAGCCAAAAGCGTAAGTAGTTTTTTTAAATTTACCCACTTATCGATCAAGTTGCCTGAACGTGCTCAAAGTTGGTCTCAATAGCTGTTATTAACTTATTTACCTTTTTGCAAAAAGAGCTGAACTTCGACAAAATCGAACGAAAAATTGCATAAATATGCAGAGCTAGCGAATGAATTCAAAATACACAACATCAAGTTGCTGCCGCCCGACATTGAGTGGCGTTCAGATACATTTGAATAAAATAAGTGAAACTCGAAATGAAAATCAAAATGAAAATGTAAATGGAAATTCCTCTGGTGCCGGCCAGCCCCAAACAGCATCCAGTGCTGACTTGTTAAAGTTTGCCTCGCCCGTTACCTTTGCCCGTTTCTTTTTGGCCAGCTTCAAGTGGCCGCCGGACTTAAAGACCGGCCAAGCGTTGACTTGGCGCTTGCGTGAGTTGAAAGTTAATTAGCTTGTCAGTGTTTGAGGCACATTAAAGCTGCTGCCAGAAGCTGCCTTACAAATCGTTAGCTAACACGAAATATTCATTAGTCGGTGTGTGGGGTGCGGGGCGTATGCGCAATATTAAGTGCACCCATCTAAATAATACTGTATGCTATATTAATTTGCGGCTGATTTTGGTGCAATTTACAACTTAAGTGGCAATTAATAGAGGGTCATACCACAAGCACTTGAATGTAATTATTCAGCTAATTGGCAATAAATCAAACTCGGCTTACCTCTGATATACCTCTGTTAGCCTTGCCATATAATATGCATAATTATGTGTGTCAGCGTTTGAGATTATCGCAATCTCGAGTCTGGACAGCAACAACAACAACCAGAAAGGCGGCTGTCTCTATGACAACATGATGCTTATCCTTGGCGCAGGCTCGTCTTCGTCCTATCTTCATGGCTATGCAATATGTTGGCTCACCTGCAGCTCGTCGCTTAAACAACGCGTTTTATCGCCGCGATTTTATTTTCGGGCTAAATAAACTATTAGGAAAAGTCATTTTCAAGAAA
This sequence comes from Drosophila lacertosa, assembly GCA_004143845.1. NCBI lineage: Eukaryota > Metazoa > Arthropoda > Insecta > Diptera > Drosophilidae > Drosophila > Drosophila lacertosa. Next base: position 168,688 of record SCDZ01000121.1, read on the forward strand.
ATCCACTTTAATTGCTGCGGTTGCGTCAACCAGCAGCAATAACGAGCACAAGGCTCCAGTAACGCATCAGGTCTGGCATTTGCCAAGCGGCGTCCCTTGTAAATTTAACGCAAATTGTCTGTAACATGAGCTGTTCGACTGAGGTGTCGGTGGGCAACCTGGCGGGAGGGGGGGTGGCGCTGTGGGTGGCCCTGTAAGTGCCAACAGCAGTGCCAGCCATTAAATTTCAAGAAATGTATGTTCCTGTATACGTGTGTGTGTGTGTGTGTGTGTTTGTGTGTGCCATTTGCACTGTGAAGCTGTAGACAGAGGCGGCAGCAGGATTACAAGTGGCGACAAAAGTGTCGCAAGTGTTTTGGTGAAGCCAGCTAAAATATGAGAATTAAAACAATTTTAGGAAAACTATTAAATTATTATAATATTAAAATAATATATAATTGTTGCCAGTTATTTATCAGCTATTTATGGTTAATTGTTCTCACAAGCGCTGTTAGTTATATATCAGCATTAGAAAATAGCTATTGTTAGTTATAGTTAATTATATTATTATTTATTTATATATATATATTTTTTTAAAATTTTTATATGTATATTTATATAATTTTATAATTTTATTGTTGCATAATTGTTCATACAATCTCTGTTATTTATATATAAGCAATAGATATAGCTATTGTTAGTTATAGTTAATTTTATTATCAATTATATATATATATATATTTTTTTTTTAAAAAATTTGTATATTTATATTTATATAATTTTATAAATTTATTGTTGCATAATTGTTCATACAATCTTTGTTGTTTATATATAAGCAATAGATATTTTTAGTTATAGTTAATTTTATTATCAATTATATATATATATATTTTTCTTTTTTTAAATTTGTAGATTTATATTAATATAATTTTATAAATTTATTGTTGCACTCTACTTTTAGTTTTAGTCAAAGGTTTGTCTTTCAAAAATCCAATTTAATACTGCAATTTAATACTGTCTAAAGAGTCAGCTGAAGTTTGAATTTGTTTTTAGCTGTTACAACTTAATTTGTATAATATTTGCAGTTAAACCCTTAAGATATTTCATAGATAATCCTGCTTGATGTCTGCTGCCAGCAAGTTTCCAAAGCTCTTACGCTTGTCACCTGTGTGTTGGAGCTTGTGTGTGTGTGTGTGTGTGTGTGTGTGTGTATACTTGAGGTTATTAGCGTAATGTTATGTGGCTCCTTGGCTGAAGGCGTATCGACAGCATCGTCGTCATCATCGTCTTTGGCTTCGTCTTCGTCAAACTTCTCGGTCTCAGCGCATTTAGTCGCACGCATCCTTGGAGAGCAATTTGCTGAAGACCAAAGCTGCGGTTGTCTTTCGCCCCCTTTTCCACAACCTCCACCTGTCTGCCAGGCAGCCTGGTCGGTTACACCTGTTCGCAGTTAACTTTGAATATATTGCCAGACAACTTGTTTACATGGCAGTTGCGCGGATTATGGCTGCCATTTTGCGGTTTTTGATCGTTTTAGTTGCACAATATGCAATTAAAACCTGCATTTAAATGCGCGAATTTATATGCATATATATATATATGTATCTGCGTAATTTGTAGCATTTAGCATTGAAACAAAGTGCCGTAAATTAACATAATGTCTATGCAGACAAACAACAACAGCAACGAAAACAACAAAAATACAAAAATATTTATGCCAATGCAAATGGCGTCTGCATAAAATTTATTGACACTCTGCCATTGTCATGGTTAGGTGGCTGGGCGGGTTAACGGGATGCTGAGTGCTGAGTGCGGCATTGTGCAGGTCTCTTCCGTTAGTCAGATTTCGTTGCGGTTGACATTGTTACACCCATGGCCACGCCGAGCACCCAAGTGCCACATGGCTGTGTCACTGGCAGTGGCAATGGCAATAGTCCTACAAACGTGCCGCGGCATCCTTGGGCTTTTGGCGTCGGTCGTCGGTCGTTGGGCGTCGGTCGTCCTGCTGCCTTTTTCCTGCTCGATTCGTTCACATTTTAATGAGCAAACTTTTAGCATGTACGCCATTTATTTGCGGTTTAGCAATCAGCACGCTTCCCGCCGGCAAATGCTGATAAAATGCGAGCAAATGCCCCGCATTAAAATTAATTTACAATGGTTGCACAACACAAAAACCGTTCGAGATAATTAAATGAGTGGCACGCATTATGCAACTGTAAGCTAGCTGTAAACTGGGCTGCATAACGCTTTACTGCATAATTAAAAAACCGATTACACATACGCACCGTAAGCCCAATTAAACTTTTTTGTGTGAGGGTGTGCGTGTGTGTGTGTGGGCAACTTAGTTGGCCAGGTGCACAATCAGACGTGCTCAAATTTAATATAATTATAATTCAACTATTTATAGCTAGAGACTTTCTTAAAAGCTCGCTTGGGATTCAATAAAAAATATATCTCTAGATTTTGCCATAAGCTCGTTTATCGAATGAAGCATTTTGGCAACAAAACATACATTAATTGAATAAAATATATATATGTGCTTTGCTTTAGTTACGTCTAAATATTTTGTTGTATACATTTGTTTAAATGGAGAGCGATTTTCGCTTCACGCACAAACTACAAAAGTTTTGGTTGGGGGCAGCAGCTGCTGCCCGCAAATGGCAAATGGGACCGAAACCCCAAAAAGCCCAAACAACACCAAAAAAACCTAAAATGTTGGCAACACTCGTTTAAAATATGCTGCTCGTTTTTAATGTGCACCAAATAGAAATTTAATTAGAAGCCGCAAACCGCAAACTGTCGGTTCGCTTTGAACTCGATTGCCGCGAACGACAAGCGAAATCATAATCAAAGTTATGATTCAATGCGAATCAAAAAGAATTCTGCGTTAAGCTTGCCGGCGAACGTTGGTTAACTGTTCTGGCAAAGCCGATTAAAATGCGCTCAAAGTTGGATGCTGGAGCAAGTTTTAGCTGCAATCACCTTGAAAAATTCACACAACGTGTGCGTGTGTGTGTGTGTGTGTGGGTGGGTGTGTGTGGGTGTGTTTGTTGAGCGTGTTTGGCAATGCGAAACTCACTTCTCGAAAGCTGTTCACAATTTCCGCGCGCATGTATGTGTGTGTGTGTGTGCGTGTGTGTGTGTGGGCGTGTGTTTGCTTGCTGGCTGCAGCTTAGTAACAACAGTTTCCTCTATAGTTGCTCAAATTTGATTATGGAAAAAACATGTTAGTCCCCCACCTGAAACCCGCCCGGCCCCTGGCCATCACTTATCTCAGCTGATGGACGGACTAGCTTAATCAGGGCACCTGTCATAAACACCAAAGCGTTTTTCCATGTTCTACGTCAAGCTGATTTATGCACACACACACACTCGCACACTCGCACACTCGCACACTCGCAGCAACATGCATATACAAATCATTAACATCGTGTATTTGTCTTTTGTCTATGGGCCAAACTAAAAAATACTCGACCCAAAAAAAAAAAAAAAATACAGCGAACTCAACGCATTTGAAGGGCGCGGGCGAGCCTAGGATGCAGCCGGTTGTGGCATACTTGGAGGCGCCGGTGCGGCCCACAAAATCGCCAAGTAGGTGGCGCCACTAAAACGCAATTTCTCAATTTCTAACGCTCCCCACTCTTGATGTGTTTTTCGTGCGTCTCCCGCGCCCGTAGTTAACAGTTACATTTAAGTGTCTATCTGTAGTTGAAAGTTGACTTAGTTGAAAATGAAAACCGCTTTCTAGTTGTAAACACATCAACACGAAACCGAAAACAAACACAAACACAAACACAAACACTCACACAGACATACAGACATACATACATACAGTATCACAGCTATGGCTGCTATGCATATACAGTTGAACTCTTGTTTTACTGCTACGTTTTGTGTATGTGTTTGTATTGTTGTGTGTGTCTATGCCTAACCATTGCAGCTTGCCATAAAACAACTCGACTTATCAATGCCAAAACTACGCACAAACTTCAAACGTTTGTGTGCAACTCTCTCTTTCTCTCTCTCCCCTTTCTCTCTCTTTCTCTTTCTCTCTTTCATAGAATGTGATCAGACGTTTGTGTCCCGCATTGGGGGGCCACAGAACGGCAGCTTCACGGCGCCGCTGCTGCACAACCATCGGAATCATTCGCGGCAATGTCTCTACACGTTCCTAGCAGGACCTGGCCAGCGTGTCGAAGTAGTTTTTAAATCCTTTCATTTAAGAGGAAGTCCGCCAGAGTAAGTCAACGCACCGATAAGTATGGTAATTAATTAAATTCAATTTAAATTTCCTCCTTAACAGCGGTTCAGCCGTCGGCGAGTTACCAAGGTGAGTTCTCTTAATTGGGTTTTAATTAATTGGCCAATTAAGTGGATTTTTTTTTTTATTTTGGTTGCAGTTGTGTTCATGAGTACATGGATATCTACTCGGAGGTGCAATCGTCCGAACCAGCGGAACTGATCAATTCACCGTTCGGGGGTCGCTACTGCGGCACAATTCCGCCGCGTCGCCGCATTTCCATGTACCGCGCCGTTGCCATTTCATTTTTTAGCAACAAGAATGTGTCGACGGACCTGTTCGAGGGCACGTTTAGGTTTATAAATGCATGTGAGTGACCAATTTCTAACTTTAGCTATCTTAACTAAGCGTATTTATTTTGACAGCGGAATATGAAATTGGTATACCTATTGCTGGTTCGCCATGTTCCTACACGATAACGCCTAGCATGAGTATCAATAAAACTGGCGCACTCATATCGCCAACCTATCCAGGTGCCTATCCGAAGGATATGTCGTGCACATATCAATTTCTTGGTGAATCGAATCAGAGAGTTAGATTAGAGTTTCGTGATTTTGATCTGTTTTTTGGTGGACCACAGTGAGTACCCCTAATGCTGTACAAATTTTACACTCACAAACACACACACACACACACACACACATGCACATACTTAACAAGGTTTTCCAGTCAAAATCAAAGCAAATTCTTAATATTAATAAGCAATTTGCTTTGATACGCAGCTGCCACACCTACACACACCCACACACACGCACACATACAGAAAATCATATCTTCAAACTATCTGCAAGAATTACTTACTCAAATTCTATGTAAATTCTATTCTATATATATATATTCTATTCCAATTGCTATTACAATCTATTCGTCTACAACAAAATTACTGTTAACTACTATCAACAACAACAAACATCAACATCAACAACAACAACATACAACAATTAAACAGCTGCCCATTTGACTATGTGAAAGTGTACGATGGTCCAGATAATTCGTCAGCATTAATCGGTACATATTGCGGACAGCAAAGAAACTTAGTATTGTATTCGAGCGAATCGAGCCTTTTTGTTCATTTTTATACCCTGCCGCGCACCGCAAATACGCAAAATCGTGGCTTTAAAGGGATTTATGAATTTAGCGAAAGTTTTGTTAAATTAGATTTTATACGTAAGTATTGCCCCAAAACATAAATAAAATAATCTACAATTATTTTTCAGTTGCCATTTTTCCGCAACGACGTCCATTTTGTGGCACTGTCCGAATTGTTGGTGGCGCCACAAAATGGCCGCCATGCGCACATTTAAAGGTTCAGTGTATGTGTTTGAAGCACGTGGCTTTTTGTTACTTTTTGTTGCATTCTACAAACTACAATCTACAATCTACAATCTACAATCGGTTCACTGACACTAACTAATCAAATTTATCTAAAATTCAACTGTTTCTTTCTTCTGCTGTCTCTGTTGTATCTTTCATCTATCCTCACATATATTTAAATCTGCTGCAACTGCTCTCTGAAAATTTCTACTAATCATCTAATGCAACAACAAATACAAAAAAAACAAAATTAAATAAATACCATCAGGTGAAAATGATGGCATTCACATACGTGGCTCAGAATGTGATCAAAAGATTTTATCGAAGAAGGAATCAACTGGCTTTGTGCTCTCGCCCAACTATCCCTATCCATATATACCAAAAACTGTATGTAGGTGCGTATTAAATAAACGAGCTCTAATTTAAATGGAAATTTCATTTATTTAATTAATGATTTCTTTCACAGATATTTCATCTATGGCATGCAGGATGCTCAGCATCTGGAGCGTGTACGCCTCGAGTTTAACGCTTTCAACATACCCAAAGTGGAGCACAAGGACAAGAGCGAGTGCGCAACACCAAATCCTTTCAGGCTACACAAATTTAAACCTAACGAATTTTGACTCTTTTCTATTCCAGATCCAACTGTACTGATGGCTATCTGAAGATCTATCTGAAGGGCCAGGAGACCGCCGATGCGTACGACAAGTTCGACTACGAGCTGTGCGGCAACGAGACGCAGCGCGTGATCAGCGACGGTCCGCGCCTGGCCATGGTGTTCAGTTCGGGCGAGCTGCAGGGGCGTGGCTTCAAGGGCAAGTACACATTCGAGACGGAGTACAAGATTCCAGGCACGGCGGCGCCGGACGGCACCTGCAGCTTTACGTACGTGAGCAGCTCGAAGAAGCGCGGCGAGCTGAACAGTCCGCGCTATCCCTCCAACTATCCGTCGGACACGAACTGCTCGTATTTGTTTCTGGCAGAGCACAACGAGCAGGTGACCATCGTGTTCGACCACTTCAAGATCAAGGCCGACAACAATGCGAATGCCACGGCGGGCTCCTACGGGTAGGTAACAACCACAGCTGGTTGGTTTAGCTGGTGCTCATGTCGTGTGCGCTTTCAGTTCGGGTGCCTGCTTTGAGGATTGGCTGGAAATGTATGTGGTGTATCGGGATAACAACGATCGCTTGCTGGGTCGCTATTGCGGACTGACGGCGCCCGGGCCCGTCGAGAGTCCGCGTGGCGCGGTCGGGCTGCGGATCACATTGCACACGGATCAGGAGAGCGTGGCCAGCGGCTTTAAGGCGCGCTACTTCTTCGAGTCGGCCAAGTCCGATGCCGGCGACTGCGGCGGCAACTTCAGCAACGAGGACTCCGGCATCATCACCTCGCCCAACTATCCGGCGGGCTACAAGGCGCCCGGACGCGGCATGGCCTCCAATGCCTGCAACTGGGTGATGACCGCACGTGCTGGCTACAAATTGTCCATTAACTTTGAGCAATTCGGACTCGAGGGCGATCCAGCAAGTATGTCAACTAAATTACTAACTGCCTGACAAAAGCTGAATGATTTGGTGTCACTTTGTTTTTTTTGTTTAGATCGTGGCTGTCCCGCTGCTGTTTTGCGCCTGTGGGTGAACGTGGACTCGGATCAGCCGCCGCTGGAGCTGTGCGGCGAGAAGCCACCGATCGAGCATTGGCACTATATATCCACTGGCCAAACGGCGCGCATCAGTTTCACCACCAGCGACAAGACCGTTGGGGCGCAGGTAAACTGAACGATTTTTAGATATATAAAATGGGAAACTTTTTATAATATTTTTATCGTGGCAGGGCTTTCGTATTGTTTGGACTGAGATACAGGACTCGGGGCCGGGACCACCATCCATCGGACTGCTGTGCGAGTCCACGTATCACTTTCAGTGCGCCGCAGGATATTGCATATCGGACAAGCTGCGCTGCGACGGCGTCAAGAACTGCGGTCCCGGCGACGACAGTGACGAATTGCATTGTGAGTCGTGAGTGAGTCGAACGGTTCAGTTCAATTTTTAATTTCCTTCTGATCAACTTATTTTTACAATTTATTTATCGTTTTTAACGTTGAGTTTGTGTTTTCAGTGCGTCAGTGCGTATACGTAATATCTTTCTTTAACTTATCATGATTTCCCAATTTGGTTGATTTCATTTAAATAAGAAAGTCTATGCAAACGAAGCATATTTTGTTTGTTGCGCTTTTCATTTGTTTATACCAGCCACGAAAACTTGAACCCGACGAAACACTTGCTAAAAACTTTATCAACTAAATGTACAAGCTAACCAAAGATAACTAATAACAAATACTAACATCATTTAAAACGAACAGTTTGAGCCCTTCAAACTCAAAGCACCAAAATTTCAACAGCTCTGTTTGGTTTTTATGTTTATGGTTTCTGTTTCATTATCATGGCCAGAATTTTTGTACATACCATTTAACATTTACAATTTACAATTTACAATTGTTAATCAAGGCTCACCGAATTAAGAATTTACCCAAAAGCTATGCATAATTATTGTTCTACCCACACATACTTATAAATCAAATGGCATTTTGAATCGTACAAAACCAAAACGAAACGCTCTCAGTTCTAACAACAGCCACGCCCACACTAAAACTATCTCTCTCTCTCTTTCTCTCTCTCTCTCTCTCACTTGTCTTCTTCTATTTCTCTCTGTTCTTTGTCTTTCTTTTATAAATATATATATATACTTTCTCGATGTGATTTTCCACTAAACCAACTGAAAACTAACAATCTCTACCTTTAACATTTGAAACTCCTTCAAAATAATCTGAAACAATAACCCGTGACAAATCACACAGGTGACGCAAACTCCACGCATTTGCCCACATTTCTACAGACTTTTGTTTTAGCAATTATGGCATTAGTCTTGAATACGTTTAACTTAACTTAAATTAAATCCTTATCTAAATCTAAACAAAACAAACATTTAAATCAAAACAAAAAGAAAAAAATTGCTAAATCAAAGGAATTTCCACGAGAATCAAAAGTGATGAAAATGATTGCAATAAACATAATAAAAACATCGCAAGAATTTTGAATAATTTGTCCTAAGCATAAATTACACGCCAAATAAATGCTTATGTATAAGCATAATAAATACATTGTAATTTTGGTCACATATAACACGTGAGTCCTGCATAAACTTGTCTCAAATCGCTGCACACGAACACAACCACAATCATGACATGCACAGTACTCAGTTCAACATGCCCCAAACACAGCCCACCGCAAACTTGCCACAAACGACTCGTTTATACATACATACATATGTACAATGCCTGGTTTTAGAAAAATGTGTTAAATACAATAGCCCCCTCTCCCCCCCTCCTCTCTCTTAACTCTTTGGTTGCATATATTTCAGTTTTGAGTAGCATTCGGAAATTGTTTCAAGGCATGCCAATAAAATACTTGTTTATTATTCTGGCTTTTTTATGTTCTGCACCCAATCGTAAGCTGAGCTGCATTCTGCATAACTGCCATCCCTTAAAAACTATCTATTAATATGATAAACATAATACTTACTTCAATGCCAACACAAGAACAAGCATACAGTTAGCTCAACATTCATTTAAATACATTTAAGAGTTTGGGTGCCCATTAATATATATATATAGTATTTATAAAGCTATGTATTAACAAAGCTTCTATTTGTTTTGTACTTTGGTTTATTTACGTATCGATTCCTGGCACAGGTATCACGGAAGCGGCCGAGGAGGATCACGACGTCTTAATTATAATAACACTGGTCGTCGTCTTGTCCCTAATCTGTCTCCTATGCACACTCTGTCACTCCAGAAGAAAACGTAGAAATCATGTGCGCCAGCTGGGTTTACATCGGAATGCGCATTACGACTCACAGACGAGTGCCACGGGTAAGAAGGAAACCCAAAGGATAACAAGAAATCCTTTTCTTCAGTTATATTTTTATTTAATTTTTAATTTAGGTTTTCTTTGATTTGTTTTTAATCGTTTTATCATTTGAAGGTAATTTGTGTTTTAGTAAATTTGAGTAGATATCTAATTTTAATATTTGGCATTTCTTCAGCTGGTCTTAGCTCTAGTCGACGCCATTTGCAGAGCGGCGGCGCGAGCATTGCGGGCAGCCTGCACGGCATCAATAGCGGCGCCCTGATCATACCCCCCGCCCCCCTGCCACCAACCAGCGTGCCACCACCTCCACATATATGCATAGCCGGCGTAGACATGTCGCATGGTCTGATGTCCAACGACGAGGACGATGACGAGGACGACGACGATATGGAGCTGGACGAGGATCAGCTGGCGGCAGATATATTCATAAACGATGTGCATTTCGACGAGGATAATATCGATCATGTAAACCAAATGGCAAACGTTTAGCTATGTTTTCAAGCATTTTTATCGCTAGTTTCCGCTGTAGAGCGCTTTAGGTTAAGGCGTGCCCGGGTAAGGGGCACATAAGTAAGTGAAGTGAGTTCGACTTGCTTGGGGTCGAGGTCGAGGTCGAGGTCAAGGTTCAATGTCTATAGACAGACTGCAGACAGAACTTGAACAACAAGAACAAAAATTCAAAAGTTAACAATACCTAAAAGACGAAATATTATGCAAAAGTGCGAATTGATTAAGACATAAATTTAATAAGGCGCATATTAACGTAATAAAGTACAGTAGGGCGTAAACATTGTAGTAGCGATAAACAAACAAAACAAACGATTAACGATGAACAAAGAAGACAGATAACAAATAATAATTACATTTAAATATACATACATACTATATTATACACATAGCGACTACGTATGACAGTTAAATGTGAAAGTGCGAAATTGCGAAAATGCGAAAATGCTGCAAACCGCATTGATTGGTTGGATGAGTGGAAAACCCAATGCGGCATTTTCTTAGCCACAAGAGACCGCAAAAGTTGTTGATTTTTATATTTGATACGAGTAATATTTAGGTGACGCATAAATTGAATTAATTATACAACAAAACAAAAAAGAAAAACAAAAAAAAAAAAATAACAAAACAATACACATTCACATGAATAAAAATAATAAATTTGAACGCAAGCAAAGTATAAACATTCTACTTATTAAAGGGCATAATACAATAAAAATAAATACCTATAGTATATCTATACAGGCGCGAATAACTTTTATTTACACATTTTTTTACAATAAGCAGAACACAGAACACACACAAAGAGTTACACATTTCACGCCTCAAGAAGTTTAACAAGTTTTTAACAAAAACACATACGAACATAGGACATACAAAAAGAATACATAAATAAAAGAATTAGTGACTATCAAACCTGTATCTTCCAGCAAAAGTTAAACGCAAAATCCTTAATTGAAAGATTTGTATAAAAAAAAATAAATAAATTAATATATTAATACAAATAAATTTAACAGCGCCATTTGTCGTGCGCGCCAAATTCCAAAATTGATAGATTCAAAGATTTTTGTCTATTTAAGCACATTTTTATAGACATTTAAAGGGAATGTTGCAGCGACAGAAACAAAAAAAAAACAAAAAACAAGAGAAATAAATACAAAACTATTTATAAAAATGTACACGCTAAAGAGAACGATAATAAACACTTATACAGTAAATTAAAATCCAAAAATTAACACAATTAAAATTAAAAAGAAAAAAATAACATTTGTGCCAAGCGTTAAAAAAGAAAAAACTTTTCTTTTTTTGTTTAAACTAAGTTTATGTTATGTTCTCTTTCAAGACAAAGATATTTAAAAGACAACATTTTATTTTATATAATTTCCAAATACTGAGCTATTTTAATAACGATAAAAAATATTGATGAAAATTTGACAAAATAAAAAATAAATTATTGGTTTCATAGCGCTCGTACGTTTTGCATAAAAGAAACTTTAAAAAGCTTAAATAAATGAGATAAAATTAAAACAGTTCAAGGTAAAAATCATTAATAACAAACGTATGTAGGTGTTTAATAAAAAAAAAACATACTAAATAAATAAAATACTTTGAACAAGTAAAACGTTGTTAAATTGTTGCGAAATGCATAAAGATCAACTATTTAATAAGAGATAATAACATATTTTTAAATAATTGCAAAAAACACAAGTTGCAAAAATAAATGAATATTTAGTTTAAGTGTATAAATTTTGTTGTTGTATGACATTAAAGCGAACCCCAATTAAATTAGTTAATAAAAAAAATTGAATTTGTGTTCTAGCAATAAAAACAAGCATAAATTAAAAACCTATTTACTAAACATATAAAAAATTTAAAAAAAAAAACAATGTTCGAAAGACACACGGCTAAATCCCCGTAAAATGTTCTAAGCGTTAACTAAACAAAACACAACGTTAAATTAAACAAGCAAGCGTTAAATTTACAATTAAATCTAAAATTAAGCAAGGCAAACAAATGAAAAATAAGTTATACTAAACAATATGTAAAGCCTAAACCAAAATGAAAAACAAATCCAAACCCAAGCGTATGCATTGGCATAGAACGCTGCGCTTTAGCAAAAGATAGTTGATTAAAACGCAAAATTTTAAAATTGAACAAAACACCTACAAAAACAATTCCATGTTAACATTAAATATAAATAAAGGTAATTAAATAAATGAATACTAAACCAATTCCAAGCGTGATCATTATTAAATCCATATGAGAATATTTGGAGGCTATTTAAATTAACTTCAGATTAACAAACAATTTCCAATATTTATATTTATTTTGTATATTTTATTTATCAAAGGGTATTAATAAAATTTGTTTTTTTTTTTTAGTTGTGTGAATTCAAACGAAATTTGTCCAACATTTTGTTAATGGCCTCTGCATCGCCATCGATTTTAGCCTTATCCTGTTCCAACATTTGCTCAAAAGACTTCTGCTTGATACCGACCAAGTAAAAGTCCTCATCTGCTATCGTAACCCGAGCGTCGGCTTCGGGTGCTTTGCCTTCATAAATGTCCAGAGCTTTGAAATCAAAGACTACAGTGAGACGGTCAGCCGGAAACGCCAAACAATCCCAAAATGAATTAACTCACCCATGCTCTTAATAAGTTTGCCTTCGGTATCGGTGAAATTGAACTGAAATGTGTTGACTACAGTTCGCTTGTCAGGATCCGACTCCTTGAGCTTGTTGCGTATTTTCTCAATGATTTCGTCGCTTTTCATGCTTGTGGAATAGAATACAAGTGGACCGCTTGATTGCAGTTGCTTGACTAATTCAATAGCAGAAACCAATTGAAACGAAGACAGCGGATTACCGCAGACATTCTCGTTGTGGCTTTGCATAATTCTTAATTAAAGTCAATTTGTTTGATAGAGACATGATTGACAATATTGATACAGGGCATGAGAAAATCTCAAGCAACGTCTGTTCAAACAGTTGGTTTGTATTACAGGGCAGTTACATTAGATACATATATTTGGATAGGTAAAAATCTAGTGATACTAAATAAAACTTAGTATGCGAGCGCTGTTTAAGACTTATGTAATCTAGGGCTTCCACAACTTTAGCAGACCGTCTTCACTATAACTGGCCAGAAGATTCTGATGCGGATGATGGGTTAGGCCAATGACGTCTTTTTCGTGTACCTAAAAACACAAACAAAGTGATACAGGCAATTTACTGAGACGCAACGCAATCAACTTACATTCAAAGTACGTTCAAGTTTGCCCGAGGAGACCGAGAAACAGTAGAGCACTTGATCTTCGCCAGCGCAGTAAATGAATTCGCCTCTGGGTGAGAGGGTTGCCGAGATAAATGCGCCCCCCTCGCGCTTACCCGATGAGAACGATCGCACAATTTGACCCTGCATGTTCATAATGACAACCGTGTTGGATCTATTGCAGACGATAAAATGCTCTGGATTCTTTGGCAGTATAAGTACTGTGTTGACAGCCAGTTCGTTGCCCAACGGTTTGTAGGTGGCCACACACTCTGTGGTCTTAAGCGACCAGACTTTAACGGTGCCGTCGGAGGAGGCACTAAGCACACTGTGGCCGTCGGGCGTAAATGTAGTCTCATTAACAAATGACGTGTGACCCTTGAATTCCTTGAGCATTTTACCCGACTTGAGGCCATGCAGGCGCACGGTGTAGTCAAAGGAGGCACTGAGCACTTGGCTGTTGTCGCGCGAGAACTGCAGACAGGTGATGCCTTTGGTGTGCGCCTTTTCGAACTTGCGCAGGCATTGACCAGTAATAATGCGCCACACTTTAATCTGACCATCCTGAGCGCCGGACGCAACCATTTCCGAGTCGCGCGAGAAATTTAACGCCAGCACGGCTTGCTCCATCATCATGAACTGGTCCTGTGCCTGGTATTTTAAATCCTTACGCACTTTGCCAGTGGTAAAATTCCAAACCTCGAGAAAGCCATCTACGCTGCCTGTTATCAGGTACTGTCCATCTGGAGAGAATTGTGCACACTCCACATGGGACTTTTCGCCGAACTTGATTTGACGGAAGAGCTGCGTGGGATACATTTCCTCCTCTTGATCCTTCATGGCCGCCTTACCGCGGAACAAATCGATAGTCGTGCCCGGCGGAAGCAAACCTTGATGCTGTTGCCATTTAAGCGCCTGGCCAAGCAAAGCCAAAAGCCTAGACGAGGGCACCACGTGCACTTCACCGCTCAACTCCTGGGCAATAGCCGTGCGGCGCTTCTCCTTGCTGCTGCCCTCCGCATAGGCCTCGCGGGGGTCAAAATACGCACGCTGCAACATGTTTTCTGGGGGAATCGTTGCCTTAATGTTGTTCTTTTATAGAGATTGTTGATACTCACCTAGATGTATGTAGCGCTCGGGCTCGTGCTGCTTCAACATGCTCATTGGATCCGTTTGGCGGAGCAGCGACCGGGCAGCGCCTAATTCTCGCAGCTCTATTAGCTCCAAGACAATTTGTTCATAGAGATTGAGCAGTTTCTTGTCAGGCAGCTTCAACGATTGCGTTACTTTGAGCACAGTGTCCCAATGCCCGTTGGAGATGTCTTGTACAAAGCCATCAACGCTGTCTACTGTATTAAGCGAGACTCCAGTTTCCTCCTGCAAAGCAGCAAGTAATCATTAAAGTTCATTTAATATGATTAAATCTTACTTGTAAAGTTTGTAGCGTCTTTAGCAGATTGGATTCTTTCAGGTATTGCTGGATGAGACGTATAACGCTGCAAATGAGATGATGAGAATATATTAAATATCAGGCGATTGCATATACTTACTCAGCTGATTCGATTTCTATAGACATGATCCCTAATTTTACTCTATTTTATTTATTTTGTAATAAATCTTTATTAAAAAACGCGTCTTTTTGGAAGCCTTTGCGAGTAGTCTTGAACAAGTTCTTTTGAACTAATCATCGTTCATTTAAGTCGTTCGTTCATTTTCAGTTTGTTTACCTGTTATTAACAGCTTAGTTTTGCAAAAAGAACACTATAAATAATTTTGGGTTCCAATGAAAAAAATGCATTTACTCTTAACTAGATAGGGTTTGATATTATATCAGCAAAAAGGTTATAGCTCGAGTTTACCGCTTTAAAAATGCATACCATTAAATAACAGAGACATAACAGCTGTTGTCCATTTCCAAATCGATATATTGCATTGACGCTCGATAGTTTGTGCGCTATTAAGCCGCCAACAGCTGATTGGTCTTCTTCTTCCTAAACGCATTGGATCTCTTTGCATAACATCCGAACGCATATATTGGTCGCGAATAAATTCAATTAAAATGTCAAAAGCAGCGGGTAAACTTAAATCACTCAAAAAGTCAGTGGACCGAATAACGCATACAACCAAACTGAAAACAAATATACCCGCCGGCATGGCAGCAGCGGGTCCGCCATTGGGTCCCATGTTGGGTCAGGTGCGTAACAATATTTTCGTGTTTTTGCATTCGCTTAATATTTGTTATCTTACAGCGTGCAATCAATATAGCTTCTTTTTGCAAGGACTTTAACGCAAAAACCGCGGAAATGAAGGAGGGCGTACCACTGCCATGTCGTATCTCCATGAACAGCGATCGCAGCTACGATATGGTCATACATCACCCACCAGCAACGTTTTTCCTCAAGCAGGCGGCGGGCATCCAGCGGGGCACGATGACACCTGGACGTGAGGTGGCCGGCATGATCACTCTCAAGCATTTGTACGAAATAGCGGCAATCAAGATTCAAGATCCACCCAACGCATTGATTACCATGCAGGTAAGCGAACGCTTTGAAAATTTGAGGCTCGTTTCTACAGTTTCTATTCGATTTACAGCAAATGTGTGAAATGCTCATTGGCATAGCACGGACCTGTGGCATTAAGGTGGTGCGTGATCTGGATCCCACGGAATATGCCCAGTTTCTGGAGGAGCGCAAAGTTATTGTCGAGGATCAGCGACGCGAGCTGCTGGAGAAGCGCGAGGCGAAGATGTTGCGTACTGGCTAAATATACATTATGAAAACATTTTTTATTCGTTAATATACATTTATAACTAAGATGATTATTCTATGCTAATGCGCTTGCGATCCTTCGCAGCGTTCTTTTTGCGCCGTTTCTCCAGATGTTTGTTCAGTTTACCAGTATCTTTCAGATGCTCGAATTGAGCAACCAACTCCTTGGCCCGCCTTTCCTCTGCAATTTAAATTTTATTTAGCTTGAGTTGTAATTTTTAAGATGAAATAACTTACTCTTTGTGACATAGTGTGGTTGGCGTCCCTCATCGTGCGCCTTTTGTATCTCTGAACGTTCCTTCTTGAGTATGTTTTGCTTGATGTGCCACTTGTTGTCCTCCACATTCTTGTTAATCAGCCTTTGCATGGTGTGCTTAATTTTTTGCTTTTCCTCGCCATCCTGCACGTTGTCCAGCTGTTTCTTTAACTGCCCAACTTCCTTTTCTCGTATTCTTGTTATGAATTTGTAGTTTTGCTTGAAAGTATCGATATTATAGTCGCCGGATTTCTCATCGAATCGAGGATCCCGAAGTGCAACGTCTTTTTTACGTTCCATCCGCAGTTCGGCGCCCAAAAAGGGCACCTGCCTCTTAGAACTGATTTCCCGGGGTCGATTCTTATTCAGGCGTTTCAACTCCAATTTAGTTTTTGGTCGTTTTTCTTTGACCGTTTTACAACCCAGCACCGCTTCTTTGTAGACCTTTGCGCCCAACTGTTCTTTGAGCTGCATTATCTCTTCAAAGGACAAGTTCTTGAGATCATCCCGAATTGCGCTCTGCAAAAAGAAAACATTTGAATTAGAAGTGCTTAGCATATGTGTCAGCAGTGAAATTACCTGTGTCTCTTCTTCGCTGCATGTATCGTGATCTGACTCAGCAGAGGACTCACTTGAAGACTCCATAATTGACTTTTCTCCTAGGTAGAATTGGAATTTAAATAAATTTCACGTGTTTTGTTGATATTATGCTTTTGATGATATGCAGCAGGCTGTATCGATAGACCATAGGTAAGTTATCGATAGACAATTTTTTAGCAGCAGGCAATGTGTTTAGTTTGTACAAAAAGTAAATTTATTAATCTGGCAACGTTGTGTCTGTATGTTTTTCCAATTGGATTGGCGCTCAAATCCAATTTTTGAATTGAAATAAATGAAATGATTTATAGGTGTTAAGACAACAAGGTGGAAATCGTCTTTCAACAGTTTGTCGCATGTTGTTCTTCCATTACCCGCTTTACTTACTTAACGTGCACAAAAACATTGACCCAACTCTCGGCACATAAGTGTAAACAACCCAGGGGGTAGTTTAATGATAACTATAAGTTACCTTTCTAGTCCACAGTTTGATGGCCAAGGCTTGGGGTTCTTACTCTCGCGATGTGTTTGCATTGCAGTTGTCGCCAGTCAAAGGTGGGTTGGGTCAGTCATCGGCCAGCTAAAAGTCAGCATTTAACGGTCATGTGACTACAAGATATTGTGGTAGGAGTATGTGGTAAATGGCACGCGTGCGTTCAATTCCATTTGGGGAGTCATCGGCAGGACCGCATCTTTAAGGAAGCGGGCGCCCAAGAATTGCTAAAAATGGTGGTTTACACTATAAGTTCAAATTTCAAGGAATAATTAAAATATAATTATAATGCCAAATCTACAATTTGTTGTATTAAATTGGCGAATTAAATATTTCTTACTGATAATCCTACTACTGATTTTATGTACAAGCACATTTCTTTGTTTCGAACAGTTCTACGTATTCGGTTTCAGCGAGCCACGTCCATTCACCAATTACTCGCGTTTATGTATCGCGCCATTCGCTGCGTTGTCCTTAATTTCTTAAAAAGCGTTTAAACGTCTAATGAAAGCGTTTGGCTTGCGATTTTTACTGTCAGTCAATTTAGTCGCGTTTGGAGCTTTGCGGCGTGCGGTTTGATTAGAAGTTGAGCGGCTGCTTTGGCAGGTGACAGCAACCGAGGATATCATAGTTGGCAACGGGCTAAGGAAACCAAGCGGATGATGTGATCATGGCCAAAATTATATCAACCATTAAGGCCATTCTCACGCGCATCATATTCAGCGCGCACAGCTTGCTGGCCATTTGGCAGGTGACCACGTTTAAGAAGGACATCATTTACTGGACGCTATGTGGACCACTTTTGCTGCTGCTGCTCGAGGGCATCTTCACCATTATGATCAAGAAGACGCAGGAATGGCGCTGGTAAGTCTGCAGATACACAGGAGTTACATATAGTTTAAGGCAATGTAAACAAAAATCGGCTGGTGTTGACGTCATGTTCGAGACTTTGATTTTCAATTAAAAGTGAAATCATGTGTTTAATGTGTGTGCCCGTGGCATGTAACGGAACCAACCCCCAACACCAACACCAACACCGTGACCACAGAGACCACTCCTCCAGGCAGCTACCCACGCGCCGTTGTAGTAAAAACTTTAATGGAATTTCACTTTGGGGGCCATTGCCAAACGCACCAGACCGATGTTGTTGTTGTCGTTGTTGTTGTTGTTGGTCTGTGTCTTTCGCTGGTTGTTTACCTTTTGGCGCGGGGTGCATCACTTTGACTTGTTGTTTGTTTTGGACACTTGCCTGTGTGCCTTCATTATTGCCCACAACGGTTTTCTGCAGGTTCTGCCCCTCGGTTTTTCTCTACCTGAGCAGCATTGTGCCGGCCATTTGGCTGCTCGAGCTGGACAAGATTGAGCGCCGCCTGCTGCTGATGAACGTCTCGCTGGTCAACACGAATGCCAGCAATGCCATCAACGACAGCAGCCTCGCCAGCAGCAGCACCACCGTCCTCACCACACCCACCACGGCCAACAACAGCGCCATGGTGCCCGTAGCTGATCTGCTCGATGATGCGGGCATCACGCTGCCAGTGATTAGCCCGGATACCTGGACCACGCTCATCGAGCAGTTTCTTATGCTGATTCTGATTGTCGGCCGCTGGCTGCTGCCCAAGGGCGACTTGACACGCGACCAGCTCAGCCAGCTGCTGCTGGTTTATATTGGCACTGCGGCGGATATCATCGAGTTCTTCGACTCCTACAAGGACGACTCAATAGCACGCATTGGCTTTCTGGTCTTCCTCACTTTGGGCATTTGGTCCTGGAGCCTGATGCAGTTTACCATTGTGCTGTCGGCCACGAGGGGCAGGCGACCGCGGGGCAGCGGCTCCCATCACAAAGAGGAGTAAGTGAAAAAATAAAATAATTAAATAATAATTGTTTACCCTTTGCAGACATACGGATTGCTGTCAGAACTGCTGCTGTGGCATTGACGTCTGGGGTAAGTTAATAAAGAAATACAATTAAATAAATTAAGTTTTAATTTTTTTAATTTTAATTTTTAATTTAAAAAATTAATTTAAATAAAAATATATAATCTCTTTATAGGCATTGTACTCAACGTAATTTTGCAGGATGCGCCTTTTCTCACCTTCCGCTTGCTGATTATATTTCAGTACAAAATTATAAACTACATGAACGTGTTTTTTACCTGTAAGTTATTTAAATAAATGCATGTGGCTAAGATTTTTTTAGAACAATTTTTCTGTAGGCAAGAACTCCTTGGTCATTATACTGCAATTATATCGCCTTTATGTGGTGAACGCTGAGTTCTGGAAGAGTCGACGCGAGAGTCGCATGGAAAAAGCACGTCAATACCAATCGCGTCGACGGGTTCACGATGCGGACCAGAACAGTATCTACATGATATCCAACGAGCGTGGCGGCGATGTCAAAAAGAAGATCAAAAAGTAAGTAATCATGTTGAATATAACGCAATAAACTAAACTAATTTTCCTTACATCCATCTCAGAGCCAAGGATAGAGATTTTGTTGAACAGGAAGCCAGCTACAGCAAAAAGAAGAGAGACAAAAAGGACAAGTAAGTCAAAACTATAACACTGATATTATTGATATTAACTATACAATTCATTTTTTTTGTTTAGAAAAAAACGCAAGCGCAAGGATACGGGCTACTCCACAGCCAGCTCACAGAATCTGTACTCCACCAAGGCCTGTGGCAACAAGGACAAGAAGGGCAAGAAGTCGAAGCGTAACTGCAGCAGCTCGCCCAGCGACTGCGATCCGATGGCTGCCAAGAAACAGAAACGCTCCAAAAATGCCGAAAAGGCTGAGAAAAAGTAAGTCATGAATAGCCCCCAATCACAAAAGTACTCAAATGTTATCCACTTAAAGGAAATCACGTAAAATTGAAGCCGTCATCGAGGAGTCCAGCAGCTCGAGCAGCAGCAGCTCGGATTCAAGTAACTCCACATTGCCCAGCTATGAGGTGATCGATGAGAAGAAGTCGCGACGGCGCAAACATGCCCACAGCAGCGACTCCAGCTCCAGCTCCAGCAGCTCGGACTCGTCCTCTTCGTCTTCGTGAGCTTTGCGTCGAATTTTTGGACCAACGGCATTTTTGTGAGCGGACGCCGCTAAATGCAACGTTGGGGCAACAATCATTTTTGTGGCAGCCAAAGCGCACATTTGGCTGCGACGCTGGTCAGAGTTGAACCTCTTTTGGCCAGTTGTCATTTTTTGTATGACCCATTGTGAGGTCAATTAATTTGTCAACAACATATATTTTCATATGTTTGCATAAATATGCTACGAACTCAACGCAAAATTTAAATAAATTATATACCGCCAAAATCTTTACTTTTAAGCAAGTTGTCAGCCCGGCAGAGCAATGGCCGCTCTCTTAGCTTTTTGTTATGTTCGCTCTCTTCGTAGGCGCTGACAGAGAGAGAGAGCGAGAGAGCGAAAAGCTTGAACCCAACGGCGTACTGCGGCAGCAGCTGCCAGCGACTAAAGCGTAAAACTGTTATTGACACTCGCAGATAAACGAACATGTGTGTGTGTGTATATATATGTATATGTATCTGTGAACAAGAGATTTGTGTGTGGTTTTTGTAATAACAAATAGTTGCTGTTGAGCGTTCGAGCGCTGTGGACGCGCTGTTGTCGGTTACGCTGCGGGAAAAGCTTTTGCTGCTCGTCAAGTTTAAGTCTAGTGTGAATGTAAATGTGAGTGTGCTCTATTGTTGTACCCACTAAATAGTATACAGTACATATATATAGTTTATATGTACATACACTTGTACTCGTTCTTTAAAGTATGCTGGGAAATTAATCTAGCCAGAATCTTTGTCGTGCTCTCGATTCTATTTCCTCCCCCACAGAGCACAACAACAACAGCGTCGCGTGCGCTGCTCTTTGCTTTGCTGCTTGTTGCTATCGTAGGCCAACAACAAAGACAAGAAGCCAACCAAATATGATTTAATTCGTTGCCAGAACAGTTGTCAAATCAAGAGCTGATAAAATTCAAATGATAATCGCACGAACGAACAGGTGTGAATTCTGGGCTGAACTATGCAAAGTCAAAATTAATTAATATGCAATTTCAGTTCGTCGGAAGTGTTATAAATTTGTTGATGCATTTACAGCCGAAAATTGCTTGGCTGAACAACGGTGCTTGAACCGCAATCAAATACAATTTATTATGCGTAAATATACATATATATGTTTGCATGTTCAATGACAACGCTACCCTGCAATTCAACGGAGCGTAGACCAAACAAAAAGAGTTGCTTGTTCTTCTAGTCAGCTGGCCCGCACTGTGGCTGAAAATAGTCGCATAGTGGAGTTGTCCAGCTGTTCGGGCGCAAACAAATATCGCGTACACAAAACACGTTTCCACCACACACACAAGTCTAAAATAACAACAACAACAGCAACAACAAAAATATCTCTAGGCCCAGACCGATGATTATTTCATTTCTTTTGCTTCTTGGAGGCTTGGGCCTTTGTTAACGCTCATCACGCGTGCTGAAGGTTACGGCGCCCCCTGCCCAGCCAGCGCCAACTCCGCCCACGACCACTGCCATCGTTTACCGGCCTGGCCCAAACAACAACTCTCTGGCCTTTTTTGGCATTTGATAACACACGTGTTGCGACCCTCTTGACACACACCTAACATTTTTCCGGTTGGAAAGGGCCATTTTGTAATATTTAAAGCTGGAATGCTGTTGTGTTTTTCTATTCGTGCCATCTGCTCGACTAGTCAACGATATATTTTCCTTTCTTCATGTACTTTTACTTGTAGTAGTAATTAGTACCAAGTACATACATATACATAATGATATCATACCAGTTAGCCGATTTAATCATGCCACCCAGCACATGACTAAACCGACTTCATTAAGAATTCGGACACGGCTCTTTTGTGGCCCAAGGCTCTGTGGGCATTGATTCTGTTCCTCATGGCAGCAATCAGAAACAGAACAAGAATAAAAGAATTATAATATGTGTCTTATAATGTGGCGCGATGTTGATACACATATGTTTATGCATAGTATATACACACACTTCTGTATGTATTTATAAATTTCATTGCTGGCAGGTTTAGCATAACTTGTTTAAGTTTTCTTGCTAGGCAACCAACAAGTGAAAAAGCAAAAAAAATTAAATTAAATGGACATTTAGATTTAAACATAAATTCAAATAAATATAAATAATCACATCAAATTATTTCACAGCTTCTGCTTTTTGAAATACATCTTTTATATTGTTGCCCGATATATATTTGTTCTTGTTGTTATTTATGATAACATTAATTTGTCCTCAAATATTTTCCATGCTTTCCATGGCATTTTTAAATATTCTTTTTTTTCCAAACATTCGTTGCCGAATTTGTTCCCCTTTTTGACTAAATTTGCTTTAATTAGCTTATTTATACTAATAACAAAAAGTTCTCATTTGTAAATTATATAATTATAAAAGTAGTCAAATGCCAATACAGATTTTTTTCGTATCTTGAACAAATCTTTCCACTTCTCATTGACAATAAACAGACAGCTAATTTATTTGATTATCGAAATTTTGTTGTATTTATTTTACTTCTTATATTTTATTTAATTTAATTGATTCTTAATTCACTTGTTTGCCCTTAAAAGTTCAGTATACATGTTCATATATATATATATATGACCACCTTGACCTGCACATTTATCCCATATAAAAAAGCTGAAAACATCTGCTTAATGTGTTTTTTTTAATTTTCTTAAGTTTTAATTCGCAGATGTTGGGTAATAATGACTTTAAAATGTTTTGTGAATTTATTTACACGAACAAACCTATCTTATCAAAGCAGAACCCTTGAGCTGAATCAAGTCAATTAAATACAAATTGAAACTGAGTTCTCTATTGAGTTCAGTCATGAATACATATGAAATTTATGTATTCGCCAATTGCCATCAATGTTGGTTACGTCAATAAAAAGCACTACTTTATTCTTATATGTATGCAAACCATAGTCACAGTCGATTGAGCGCCACTTTATTGCAAAAAATGAATCTAAATACATTTCCATTCGTTCGGCGTCCTTATCAACTGGTTGCTGTCAGTCGGGAACTTTTATATTGGCCCAACTCAAGTGTGTTGTCATTGGTTGTAGTTAACGTGGCTGTCGACCCAATCTATACTCATATCCCTATCATTACGAATAATAACAGGCTATTAAAAAAGCATTGTGTCACACAAAAGGTAAACTTGAAAGAGCTTCTGAAATAAATTTATTTAAAACGTTAAAATACTGAAACTCTTTAGTATATTCAAAAGTTGTTCGATAGTTGAAGAATTTAAACAAAACAATTTTGTATTTGATATATATTTGAATCAGATAGCGGGTTGTAATTAGGGCCAAGCGAAGCGTATGAATAAACTGTATTATGTCATTGATGTGGCGCTTAGATTCCAATTTGATATTGTTCCAGCTTATTGCACACTTGACGCCTGTCGTTGCGTGGGCGTTCATAGCCGAGGCTGACCGCCTGAACCTGTTGGCCACTCTCGCATGCAATCTCACGTACACACACACACACACACACACACACACACATAATTCGGGGCTCACGTGGCTGCCACATGCGACAATTCAATTACCATGTTAGGCGACTTGACGGTTGGCTATCGTGTCGGGCTTGTCGGTCAATTGCCAGCTAATAGAAACTGGCACGCTTGGCAGCTTGTTGGCCAGCGAATCAACTTATGCAAAACTTTCATTGAAAACAATCAGTTAACATATAAAAAAAAACAAAACAAAACAATAAGCGCAGCGCTTTTGTTTATTTGTTTAACTGAAATGCAGTTGCCGTGTGGCCTTATTACGCCGTATTTTGTGATAAAAAGACAGCAACAGTAAAAAGCAACTGCAACTGGGACTGACTCTCGATAAAGCTACGGCAGACGCCTCGCAACGTCGCGTAGATCGGCTGCAGTCCAAAGTCCACGCGGCGCATGAGTAATATACAAAAATTATACGCCCCGTTGCCAACAACTTTGACAGCTGCAGCACAAAGTAGCAACCCAGCTTCACCCCTGTCCACCTTTGCGCACTTGTTTCAACCGAAAAATTAAGAATATTTTTTTACTTTAAATTTTATTACATTCATTCTTATATATATTTACATATATATATAAAATATATGTGCAAATTTCAGCATTCACTTTGAAAGCGAACTTTTTCAAAAAGCTGATTCTATTCAAGATTTCTTATATTACCGATTTAACTTGTTCTACTTATTGTTAGTCTGTGTCATTTTATTGTAACAAAAGAAACTGCAAACAACCTTCAACGGTCTCCACAACTTATTGCACAATGCAATTGGTAATTCTAACCGCTTGGCTTTGAATATATTGTGCTAGTCATGAGCCCCAGCGTTGCGGCTGCATAAGTTTAAGTTGCTTCCACATTTATCAGTCAGCTTATCGGGCACGACCAATAAATAAAGCCATGCACTTGAGCTGGCCGATAATTGTCTAGATATCGTTTGGAGTGGCCGAGCTTAGTCTATTGTCAAAGTTCACGGACCCCAAATTAGATAATGGAAATTTGTGTACATGCGGCCTCAGTGTAATAAGAAATATTTCCCTTAATTTAGCTTTCTTGGACTATGATAAAAATATAATTTATTCTGGCCAATCAACTTAAGCAGACACAATTAATTAACAAAATAGAAAAGTTGATGTCTCGAGCCACCTGTGCCAATGGGTCAACTACAGCTTGCTTATCAGCCACTGGCATTTCTTATAAATTAAAATACAAAACAGATAACAGAGCACGACTTCAAAATACCCTGCACAAATGATTGTTATTATAAAAATTATATATTTGTTGTTTATTTGCGGTTGATTGCGCCATTGCGATGCGTGTAATGAATAACAAGCTTGCGGTGGTGCACACACACACCCACACATACACACACAGAAACACAAATAAACAGACACAAATAATGGAAACTCAATATCACAAAGGCTTGAATAACGCATACCTCGTATAAATCTTGGATATATACCAAATAAACAAAGGCATGTGTCTGCTGTAGATAAATATAATTTCACTGCTTTTTTCTTGGACGAGGAGAGATTAGAAGCATATTCATCATTATTTAGTTGATTAAATAAACTAAATTAAAAACAAATCTTTATATACATAATTGATTTCATATAATTAAAATATATATAAATACAAATTTTTTTTTGATTATAAATTTAACAAATATTAAAAGCCTTTTGTTCTTTGACACAGGGTATGAAAAAATTAATAAGCAGACATTTCTCAATTAGGCACAACAAACATTTCCCCAGAAATGCGTTGGGCGATAAGAGCCGATGAAACCTTTTTAATATGTTATCGCTTTCTTCATTTGTCTTTATGTGTGTCAAAAGCAAATGTGCGGATATTACACAGAGAGAAACGCCGTTCTAAGTCCAAGTTTAAGCGATATAAAATTTGTGACATTTTATTCTTAAAGCGAAGATTAAAGTTTTTGGTTCTTGAATAGTAGTGAAAATAAATATTTATGTTTTAATTTATACAAGTGGTTTCTCTGAGTGTATGTGCTATACCTGCAGTTGAACACGATTGCATTCAGTTGACTGCAATTGACTCCGTCTTTGACGCACTGCAGCCAGCACTCAAAGTACTCGGTACTCGGTACTCGATACTCGTGGCGAACAGTTTGCGGCCACTCAACGGGTCGAGTGTGTTTGTGGACGCAGCCACTCAACCACTGAACCACGCGCGAATGCGGTGCGCAGTTGGGCCTCAACCGCCCGAAGGCGGCCGGGCTCAGTTTAGCTTTGATTTGCATTGTGCGCGGTTCTGGCGAGCGCCCAACAGTAGCCCATATGTAAGTCGAGTTGTTTAGCGTGGGTGGGCGCTTCTAAGCAATCGCTTGTTGATGCAGCATCTGCTCAATGGGGCCTTTTGTAATTATATTTCGCATACAAGTTCAAATGCAAATGGAAATGAGAATCGGAATGAGAATGCAAATGTCAGTCGTGCTTTGTTATTGCAGTTGACTCTGGAATTCATTCAGCGCTATAAATAGTTGCTGCACAAAACAATGCTCAGCTGCTGCTGATGCATGCGACACTTGGCATGCAACAAGCTTTGCCCTTTTCGTGTCGCCACACGTAACGACCCTCAACTTGAACCTTTCGCTGTGCATAACAACTGGCGTAATAGGCTTTCATTATGAGGCAGCTCTGACGTCTGTTGTTGGTTATCCAATGGGATTGCGGCAAAGAAAACATAAATGTGATTGACCAGCGGCTTACTGTTGGTATGAGTGATATTTTTGCTAGGCAAAAGCGCAGTTGGCGAGTTTTGTTTTACGTGTCACAGCTACGCTTGATTAAGCAGGACGTGTTTGTTTAACTAGACAAGATTAAATTACGATTCCATACGCTGCAAAGAAAGGAAGTTTAATTAAAAATATTTTTGTTTGAAGTGCGTTTAAATTTCTTTTATTAGTTCACTTTCGTGTTCGTGTCATGTTTAGCCAGCACCACAAGTTTTAGACATCAAGCAACTTGAGCATTGTGCGTCAGCTGACAGAAAATCAAATTTCTCTCTAAACAATCTGAGTTTACAAATACAAATATTTAGTGCAAATTCCACAAAGCAAAATCGAAATATACTGTGGAAAATTAATAAACAGGTGGACTCGTTTTGTCGAAGTTTTTTAGATCGCATAATTTTCTGGTCGGGCCACAAGTCGTATACGTGATTTGATGCAACGCCACTGTGCCAGTGCGTATGTATTTTTAGACGAACAAATGGCACTCAATATTGAATGGTAAACAAAAACAAAAGACAAAACGTGCTAAAATATGGCACTAGATAAATTGAGAGCAATGGCATTGACATTGACAATAGAGGCGTTTATTTCACTGAGTGCATATGATTAAAGGTACAATTTATATTACAATTTATTTGCAGTTAAGCGCGCAGCTTTTGGCCGGCAAAATGTTGAGTCTGTGCTAATTGGCAGGCAGCCAGAGAGGCACAGAAAGAGGCACAGATAAAGGTAGCAGCAGCAGCAACAACAGCAACCTTTTGTTCTCCTCAAGCAAGTTCAATAATGTTTACTAGAAGCGATACCTATGACAAAGGCAGTGAAGTAGCCAGCGCTGAATTGAATGCAAATAACAGTAACAACACAGAAACCAACTACCACAACAACAACAACAACAGCAGCAACAACGATTTGTTCGAAGAGCATTACGTCTGCGACATTGCCATGATGAGCATTGCTGAGGAAGTTGACCAAATGCGGGCAGATGCTGATCAGGCTCATGGCGATGGCAACGACCTGGAAATTGATCGTCAAGAGGAGGAGCAGGCGATCAGCCATCTGGTGCGCTCATCCAGCGGTGGAGCTCTGATTGAACTGTGCGTATTTATTTTTTAAGCCTCAACAAAAATTTTACCCTTTGCTGACCGACTTTTCTTTAAAGGAGCAACCAGAACAGCGGCAGCATGCGTGTTGTCTTCGGCATCCTGGTCCGGCTGGTGTTGCCCTTGGCGAATGGCGTTGCCCGCGGGATTAAGGGCATTCGAGATGTGCGATTGTTGCGTGTGCTGCAGAATTTGGCGTCCAGTCGCCAGGCGTTGACCAATCTGGTGGCCTTTGCCGCCAATACGATATCGCTGAATCTGTCTTCGGTGCAGGGTAAGTCTTTGAAGTGCGCTGCATTGTTTTGAGTTACCCAGTCGCAAAAACCATTGTTTGTTGTCATGCTCATAATGGAACCCACAGCTTTTTATATCAAATGCTTATCGCTCTACCCGCAATCTATTTCATTGACAGTTTCCAATCGTCTGGGACCCTTGCTCAACTTGCTCAAGTTGCGCAAGTCCCAAGATGGCTTGGAAAGTCTGCCCGATACGCTGACCACACGTACACCGATCACGCCCATAACGCCCACAACGCCCACAGCGCCCACAACGCCCAGCTCACCGTTGCAGTGTCCGCCGATTTACAGTCTACAGAGCTCCAGCGGCACCTGCTGCACCCTCAACATTCTGGCCGCCCCGCCCCCGGGCACGCCCATTCGGGCAGATATCGTGCTCATCCATGGCCTGCACGGCTCGCTGGTGAACACTTGGCGGCAGGGTCTCTGGCAGAACGAGCGCCATCCGGTGGAGTTCGATCGTCCGCCCCGGCCGCCCGTGCGTCCGCCCAAGCGTGCCCGCCACTCCCGCAGCGCCGCCATTCACCCGGCGCCGCGCGAGAAACGCGCCAAGTTCGCCTCCTGCAAGCGCGCCCTGGACACAGCGGCGACTTTGGATGGCGCTGCCTGGCAGCGAAAGCTGACGCAGCAGGCAACTGAGCCACAGCCCTTAAATGCCTCCGACAGTGATGACAATGCCGAAGAGTGAGCAACAAATAATCTCTTATCTAATCAATCTGTTATCAAAGTTTTACGTCTAGCTTCTCCTACGTCTGCGGTGAGCCGGAGGACATACAAATCTGCGAGGGCGTCGAGTATAGTTTTCCAACATTCCGTCTGCGCATGCACGACAACAGCCGCCTGCTGCAGGTCGAGCTGGAGTCCATGCTGCAGGCCGAGTGCGATCCAGACTCCAACAACATGGCTAACAACACGCATACGCCGCGTAAGTCGGCCGGCAAGAGCAAAGCCAAACCATCTGCCAACGATCCCAACTACTCCAAGTGCTGGCCCGGCGACTGGCTGCCGCTGGACTGTCCGGGCGTCCGTGTCATGGCGCTCAACTACACAACCGATCCGTACCTCTGGCGTCCGCTCTGGAAGCGCAAGGAACCCCGCTCCAGCCTCATACAGCGCTCGCGCGAAATGGCCGAGCTGCTGATGCAGCATCGCGTCGGCCATGGCCATCCCATCATCTACGTGGGCCACTCCAAGGGCGGCCTCTTCATCAAGCAGCTCATGGTCGACGCCTGGGAGTCCGGTCGCCCAGCCATGCAGCCGCTTTGGCGCTCCGCGCGCGGCTGTTTCTTCTACTCGGTGCCGCATCGTGGCTCTCACCTGGCTTCCATCAAGGCGCCGCTGCTTTCGCGCTCCGTGGAGCTCTTAGAGATAGAAAAGAGTAAGTATATGCAAACTTTTAGCTATGGAAAAGCTTTTAGCTAACCGCTGTCTATGATCTATAGATAATAAGTATCTGCTGGATCTGCATCGACGCTTCGCGGGCCTCTATCACATGGGTCACCTGAAGATCGAGGTCTTCAGCTTTGTGGAGACAGCTCTGACGCTCATGTCTGTGCTCTATTTGCGCATTGTGGGCGTGGATTCCGCCGGTAAGCTTTAAGCCAATCCTAAACTGAATTAATCTTATCTAATAACTTTTTTTTTTTTATATAAAATAGATCCTGGTTTCGGCGATGTCTGCGGCATTCGGCTGGATCATCGCGAGATCTGTAAGCCGCGCAGTCGCGAGTGCATTTTATACAAAGAGCTGGTGAAAATGATCAAGAAGGTGTGCTGAGCGCCCCTTCAATTACATTTATAATTACAATTATAATTACAATTACAATTACAATTACAATTACCATATAGTGCAGTAGGACCTCAATGAATGGAATCGATATGTGAATAGGATTGCGACTGTAAGTTGCAGGATAATTATGCGTACCTAAAATTATATATGGAAGGAGCAACGGTTTTAATTTTTTTTCTTGTTATGGTGCATAGCATAGTTCTTTTTAATTTAAATTCATAATTCGCATAATTCGCGCATTCGAAAGTTTATTTGTGAATTTTTCATCGTTTGCTTTATTAATGTTTTTTTTTTGGATAAATACAAAATGATATTTGTATGTTGCGCCGATTTATTGCCGAGCAGTTAAAAAAAATAGCTTTTAAAGTTTGTTCATTATTCAAACACACTCAAGAAGATGCGTTTAAGCATGCCATTTAGCACGTAAATCACGCCGTATATTATATACATATATATATATATATATAAAACTTTTGCGATTTTTGTATTGTGATCATTTGTTCAGTTAGCTGTGATGTGATCACTTTTGTAATACTGTACAGGTATTGAAGATATACCATAGCCCATAGACAGCTATATGTGTATATGTGTATAAATGAAGAAATAAAATGACGTTACCAACGAATTCAACTGCGTGGGTATTTTATATGATATTGCCCATTTGATATTTTATACAAAACCTGTAAAGTACTGAGAGTTACTAAAGATTTAAGCATTAAGCAATTATTAAATTTGTATATATACTTACTAAATATACGTTTAACGTTCATTATGAATAAAAATGCTTTTTTTGTCTTCATAACTTAGTTTTAATATATTGTTTTCTTTTATCTTTCCAATAGTTAAGGTTGCCTTTCTAGCGTTCTTCACCTTGTTCACGTACATAAATCATCGTTACATCGTTACATCGTTACATCGTTACATTTTATTAGACTCTGTAGCCACGCTAATTGCTGGTTGGTATGTCAAATTACTTGCACCGAAAACTTTAACACGATTCTACATATACTATATATATGTATATATATATATATGTATATGCCAGCTTAGTTTCTACATACATAATACAATAATATTTCTGTAGCATATACGATGTATATAAATTACATAAAAAATACATTAGTTTTTTTTTGTGTGTTTTTAACCTTTTATCTTTCGTTCGATTTCTGTTCAGCATTTAAGCAATTTTGCAGTAAACATTTTACAGATGGGATAACCAACTAAATATATATATATATATATAGAGATGTATGTATATATGTGTGTTTATAATTTAGTTTTCGTTTTTTTTTTTAATTTCCACTCTACTAATGAGGTATATAGAATGAGGACTTAAAACCCAAACTAAAATTACGTATTAAACATGCTTAGTTGAAATAATGATTAGGATCAGCATTACCAAAGAGTTAAGAACATAATTCGCTTATAATTTTAGTGGACTCTTAGTTATTGATTGGATTTTGTTTTGGCCAAAATCTATGCAAAAGTCGCAATACGCATTTTCATGCCATCAAATAATTAATTTCATTTTTATTGTTTTCGCGCTTAAATAATTTAAACATTTATCACATCCACTTACACAGCGATCACAATCGCAGTTATTTTTCCTTAATTTCACTTTGTTCTCTTCTTTTTTAATCTTTTTGCATTCTTTTTAATATGTATTTCTTAAGAGCTAATTTTAAATATTGTATTAATTACATAAACGTTCTGCCTTCTGCTGCATAATTATTTTCTTTTTGTTTTATATTTAACTTTTGTTTAAAATTTTCTTTCTTTTTTTATAGGAATTTTGAGTTCAGTTACGGAATATTTTTTTTTGCTTGAATTAAATACATTTTTCATGCGTCCTTTAAAATTTGTTTGGTTTTTTTTTTGCATTTATTGAAATCGAATTTGTTTATATGTATATATATATATTATTTTTGTTTTTTCTTTACTCTTGCTGTGTATAAGCTAAAACTATGTTCTATCAGTTGAATTGAAATGCTTTCGAAATGGAAATATTGTGGCTTATTTAAATATGAACACAGATATTGGCTGCGTATGGTAGGAAGGTGTATGCCCTGCGATAGGATTTGCAGGGTGTTTGGATACTAAGAGCTTTCGTTAATGTTTATGTTTGCATAAGGGGTGCTCCCTTTATAATTATTTGTATACATATATATATATACCATAGCTTTGACCTTCTTTATTTATTATGCTTGCTTATGTGGAAAGGTACTATTGTTTGTAAGTGTAGTTATTTAGCTTTGTTTGGTTGTTGGTTTTAGGTTTACGGATCGTTAAGGTTTTACATATTTGTTATTGCACTTAGATCTAAATACGTATACAGTTACAGTTCTTAAACGCATTCTTTTGTTATTGAATCGTACATATATTATATATTGATTAATTGAATTTCGTGTATTTAATTCAACTCTTTCTCTAATTGGTTTTAGTTATACGTAATTATATTCGTTTTAAAATGTCTGTGAATGTGGAATGTCTGCGTGTGTTTGTGTGTGTGTGTGTGTGTGTGTATGTACGTATTTTATAACAATTTTCGCATCTCGTTTTGAACATTGAACAACAATTCACAAAATACATATCAATGTTTAATACTCTTCATATAACCTTCAATGCTTATAGAAAAATAATATATTATGCAGCTGTGTGTGTGTGTGTGTGTGTGTGTGGCATAGCTGGAGGCTTTGTTGTTTGTACAAACTAGGTACAGTCGGTAACTGGGATAACCTCGTACAATACGGTTGCGGTACATTTGAAAAACATAACTGTGTAATTAGAATCGAAATGCAATATGCGTGTTTTTTTTTTGTTTGTCTGTGTTTCGGTGCTGGAAATGAGCGCTTAACAAAATGCAAAATGAATATAATCAGGTACATTTGATATATCGGTTAAAAAAAAAAAAAAAAAAAATTCAAAACAAAAATTTACAAAAAAAAAACATACAAACAAAACACAAAATGCAGCAATTAAAAGCGAAAATTAAACATTTAGCTTAAATATGAATGGAAATATTTATATAAATTATGATAAATCGATATGAACACTTGTGACTATTGTGGTTGCATTTGTATGAGTGTGAGTGCGTGTGTGTGTGTGTGTGTGTATGAGTTGGGCTATTGCATTTGTTGTTTTTGGCTATGTGTGTGTGTGTGTGTACTGTAATTGAATATTACGGCAGTATGATTAATTTATACAAATGATTTAATTACAAATAAGAATTGGTAATAATTATTATTAGCCTCAATAACTGAAAGGAAAAACAAACAAAAACTAAACAAATATATGCCTATACACATATATTAGTTAAAAAACATTATCTTAAAATTAAAGTAAATATGTGTTAAAGTATGTATATATATATAAATATGCTGCTTATGTAGTTCTACTCTCGTATTCTCATTTTATCATAGTTCGACTTCAGTTCTTGAAGCTAAATATACATTTATAAAATGTACTTCATATAACTAAGCATATACCTATGTGTCCTTAGATCTGTATACTAACGCATGTATAGGGATCCACAATGTTTGGAATGTTTCGAGCTGCGAATGTGTGTGTGTATGTGTGTGTGTGTGTAGTAATAGCTTCATGGAATACTTTTGCTTGGCGAGGCGACGACGGCAATGGCAACGATTCAGTCTCAGCCATTTGGATCGACTTGGGCACGACGATGCAGAGCCGTAGACGTTGGCCAAGCCTGTTTGGCCATTGCCGTCGTCGATTTGTTGTTAACGCCCACAGAGTGCGTCTGTGGCCCGTTGGCAGGAACTATGGATGCATGCTGCTGCTGCTGCTGCTGTTGGCGATCCTTAAGCTGGACAGCAGTTGGCTTCTGGCTGTGACTGTTGCTGTTACTGTTGTTGTTGTTGCTGTAGTTGGCCTTACTGGGCACTTGCCGAGTCATATCGGCGGGCAGCTTAAAGCCATTGGTGAGACTAACGCACGCATACTCGTGCTCCGACGTCGGCGTCAGCGTCGCCGCTGATTCCTCCTCGGCGAGCAGACAGATGCCATCGTTGGAATTCGAGTGGCGTGCGAAATTTGTGTGAAATTGTTTCTTGCTGCCGTTGCTGCTGCTGCTGACGCTGCTGCTGCTCAGGCTGCCGCTGCGGCGGCTGCTCACATTGCCCAGACCCGGCACCGTGGCCACCAGCGGCAGCGAGTTGGGCGGCACGGCCACCTCCAGGCAGCCATCTCCGTTCTTCGAGGAACTTTGCTTGTGATTGGAATTGGCGCCGCCTCCTCCGCCGCCGCCAGTCTGCAGGGCCACCGCGTTGGGCGGCGTATGGCGGTAGGGTATGAAGAAGGCCTTCGCCTCCTGCAGCATGGCATCCTGCACACTCTTGCGCTCCGGCGAGCCCACGCATAGCGGCAACTGCGACAGATTGTGCACGCCCGCAATGCTCAGCTCCAGCTGGACATCCGCAATCGGTCCGTTCCCGTTCCCGTTCCCGTTGCCATTCCCGTTGCCATTGGGCAGCGTGGCGGCGCTCGCAGCGCTCGTCTGGTACTCCAGCGTGTGCTCCGGCAGCAGCTCGATGTGGTAGCGCGAGCGCGGGATCAGCGTCTGCATCTCGTGGCAGTCCTGCTGCAAGGTGCTGCCACTCAAGCCCCCGGCGCTGTCGCCGGGCATGCCGGACGCGCTGCTCAGGTTGCCAAAATTAATGTCCGTGGGCGTGGTCAGGTGCGTGGGCCCCTGGGCGCGTGCCTTGAACCGTCGCCGCTGGTAAACGATGAAGAGCGCAAAGCCAAATACGCAAATTGTGGACAGCAAAGAACCGATGGCGATGCCGCTGTAAACCTCATGGTTCGAGTTGTTCGGCTCCGTCTCCAGAATTGTGTGATTCACCAAGTCGAAGAAAATGGGCGCTCCCACGCCCGTTTCGCCCACGACGCGCACGGCCACATAGATTTTATCCGTCTCCGAAACATTGGGAAACTGCAAGATCGAAAAGGAATTTATATAAATAAATATGTTTAAAATAATTATAAAAATTAAATATGAAATATATTTTAGCAAAACTTAGTTAGTGTAAAAGTAAGTAAAGACTGACTACAGAAATGATCATGTGAAGTTTAAAGTATGTTTAATGTTTAACTGGACAAGCTGCCAATAAGGTTAGAAAAACCTGTTTAACAAATATTAATATATAAATTTTTAGAAAAAAAAAGCAAAACTTAGTTGTTCTTAAAAGTTAGCTTATAAGTTTAATTTAAGTTGTTGTATATAATAACAAAAAAAATATATAAAATAAATTAAATAAATCTTTTTTTACTATTATTATTTATTTTATTTTGAATTTGAATTTGAAAGTTGGATTATAAGTTTAATTTAAGTTGTTGTATATAATAACAGAATAAAAAATTAATTTAATAAATCTTTTTGTTCTATGATTATTTATTTTATTTTGAATATGAATTTGAAAGTTAGCTTATAAGTTTAATTTAAATTGCTGTATATAATAACAAAATAAAAAAATAAAAAAAAATAAATTAAAAAATCTTTTTTCATATTAATGAAGAAAAAAATTATTTTTTACTTAATTTTGAATTTGGATTTGAAAGTTGGATTATAAGTTTAATTTAAGTTGTTGTATATAATAACAAAATAAAAAAATAAAAAAAAATAAGTAAATCTTTTTTTGCTATTATTATTTATTTTATTTTGAATTTAAACTTGAAAGTTAGCTTTAAGT
This sequence comes from Drosophila lacertosa, assembly GCA_004143845.1. Classification (NCBI taxonomy): domain Eukaryota; kingdom Metazoa; phylum Arthropoda; class Insecta; order Diptera; family Drosophilidae; genus Drosophila; species Drosophila lacertosa. The sequence continues at coordinate 204,307 of SCDZ01000121.1, forward strand.
TTAATTTAAATTGTTGTATATAATAACAGAATAAAAAAAATAAAATGAATTAAAAAAACTTCTTTCATATCAATGAAGAAAAAAAATCATTTTTTACTTTATTTTGAATTTTAATTTGAAAGTTGGATTATAAGTTTAATTTAAGTTGTTGTATATAATAACAGAATAATAAAAAAAAATAATTAAAAATATTTCTTTTTATAAAATAAGAAATATAATAATTATTTTTTTGGATTTTATTTTCCATGAAAAAAAATAATTTTTAATATTTTTCAATTTTCTATAAACAAAAAATATTTTTGTATATTGTTTTTTTATTATATTCTATTTAGTAGCTTGTTTATTAATTAAGCAAACATTATATTATTTTTAATTTTTTTTTTAGTAATGATTTTTTTGAGTTTTAGTTGCAACATACCCTATAAGAACAAGCGCGACATTCGAGCACATTTGCCTCGTGCGTGACATTGCCCAGAGTCCAGAGTATGTTGTAGTGATGGACGCGTCCATTGGGAAACAAAGGCGGCTCCCACACCAGCTTGAGTCCATTGTGTTTAACCACGCGCGAATTGGAAATGGTGCCAGGAGCTGAACGAAACGAGCAGAAGACCAGATAAGTGGGAGCTATATATATATAGGGAATGTGGTGAAAGCTTACGATCGGGCAGAGTCTTAACATCCATTTCGCCGTAGAAGATCTGCGGCTTACAGTTGTAGAAATGGAAATTGTAACGTTCGTTGGCGCTGAGGCCGCTGACGAGGAGCACCGAGTTGACAATGGTGCGCTCCTTGCACTTGGGCTCCTGCTTGCGGAGAGGCAGCTGGACGAGCATGTGGCACTCGTAGACGCAGGTGTCGTTGAGGCTGTCCAGGAACTGAAAGGCCAGCATGCGCGACTCCACGGTGATCAGGCGAAAGGACATGTTGGACTGGTCGGAGGTGCCGTTCTCGATCTGTGTGGAAGATACAAGGTTATGGCATGGCAGTTAAGGACGCTGGGGCACGGGGGGAGGAAAGCGATTGCCACTTGCCACACAGTACAGTCTACTCACAATCTTCCACTGTACGTAGCGAAAGTCCTGGGCGAGAAACTCGTTCTCGCTGGTGATGATCAGGACGCGCATCTTGACGCGACTGAAGTGCTGCAGCAGCAAACCCGTCACATTGGCCTCGACCACCAAACTAAAAATATCCTCCTCCATCTCGAGCGTCACGTCGTCCACCTCATTGTCCAGCACCTCGTGCTCCGCGTTCCGCAACACGGTCGCCGCCGCCGACTGATTCAGCGGCTGAATGATGGTCAGTCGGCGACGCACCTCGTCCGGCTTCTCCTCGACGGGCGTGACGGTGCCGTGGAGTGGCCCGTTCAGCAGCTGGCCGGGATGCGGATGCGTGTGATTGATGGAGAACTGCAGTATAAAGTACTTTTTATTGTCCAGCTCCGCCTGCGACCACTTCACAAAGGTGTCGTTGCCCAAATGCACCAGACGCAGCAGCACTGTGAAAGAAAAACTAGTTAATGAACTGGATTTGAGAGCTTCGAGTTAGGTTCGACTTACGGCCCTGTGTGCAGCAGACGACAGCTGGACTGCGCAGCGAGCTGATCATCATTTGGAGCGGCAGGCTGCTGCCGGAGCGCACCTCGGCGGTGGGCAGCAGGAAGCGCGTGATCAGCGCGAACGGACGATAGATGGGCAGACCCGTTGAGATCACCACGAACGAGGTGTGGTTCAGCTTCATGGGCGCGAACGAGCTCCACTGATGCGGATTGCTGCGCACAATGTGCACCACGAACATGGACTGCAAAGAGAAAATAATTATGATAAAAAAAAGAAGTCACTTGGCAATTGATTGATTGATTGACTGATCACCTCTAGAGTGCGACTGTCGAAGGTGACATTGATGGTGTGAAAACTGTGTGGATAGCAGCGTATGTTTTGGAGCGGATTTGGCTGCTCCTGCTGGCGCTTGAAGCGCATCTCGCCGGTGACCGAATCCTCGCCAGCAACGTTGCGCGCAAAGCACTGATAGATGCCCTCCTCCTCCGGATCGAAGGAGTGTATGTGCAGCTCGTTGCCGCTGATGTAGCGCGTGTAGGAACTGTTGAGAGCGGCGCCATTGTGATACCAGCTCAGGCTGGGCGCCGGATTGCCCTCGGCGCGGCAGCTGAGCGTCGTCGACAGACTAATGTAGCCCAGCTCCACGGGCAGCGTGCTAACAATGCGCGGCGGCCTCGTCACCACCACACGGAACGTCTGCCTGTCGGTGGGCGTGGTGCACATGTAAGAGCCCTCATCCCGTTCCATGCTCACATTCGCAATGTGCACCGAGACGCTGTCGTTGCTCAGCTGCGAGAGCGAGTTGTTCGGATGCTGCAGCCACCACTCGACGGGCACATAGTCCGCCCAGGCGCGACACTGCAGCCGCAGCGTGCCGCCCGTGGGCACATAGACTGTGGCATTCTGAAAAGCGGGCAGCAACTGTGTCGCCAGCTGACCGCTGGCCGACGGCTCGACACGCACCAGCCACACGAACTGGCGGTGGCCCTTGTTGGCATACTGGTTGTGGGCCACGCATCTGCAACGGATAATGTTTCTCACACATTAATTGGCATGGACACAATTATGCCGGCGACTCGACTCGACTCGACTCGATCGCTGTTGTATAGTGTTAATTAATGCATTGCCACTCGCGAAGGGTTGCCGATGTTGATGGACGGCGGCCAAGGTGTTGATATGCAACATCAGTGGCGGCAGGCAATTATAAACTGCACCTCGCCGCAAATGAGATGCAGTTGGCAACTCAAGTACACTGTAATAGAGCAGTTCTCTGAGCAGCTACAGACAGGCCCAATGCGTTCTGGCAACTGAACACGAGTTGTGCGTGTTAACAATAAACAAATTTTGTGCGTGTTCCAGAAATGTGTATTCCCTGCTTTGCCTCGAACCAACTAAGCGCCTTGTAAAAATTTATTTACATTTAACCATCGTATATTAATCGAATCATCGTTTATCATTTTGAAGTCTAGACATAATAAACTCATAAGAAAAAAAATTTACATTTGGCATTAGTTACCTCAATTTTAATCAGAATATAGGACTGATGTTTAATAATTTAATCATCGTTTATCATTTTTAATTTTGGACACGATAAGCTCATGATAAAAAAAATATTCATTAGCTACTTTACTTTACTTTACTTTAACTACTTTAATTTTAATCAGAATATAGGACTGATGTTTAATAATTTAATCATCGTGTATCATTTTTAATTTTGGACTCGATAAATTAAATTTAAAATATTGAAATGATATTTAAGGATCATATTTAAAAATAATCGTTTATCATTTCGAAGTCTAGACATAATAAAATTTTGATAAAAAACGTTTATTAGGTATTAACTACTTTAATCTTAAAATAATAATCATTTTGATAAACTCATGATAAAAATAATATTCATTAGGCATTAGCTACCTCAATTTTAATTAGAATAGAGGAATGATGTGTAATAATTGAATCTTCGTTTATTATTATTTTATTATTACTGAAATTATATTTAAGGATCATATTTAAAAATAATCGTTTATCATTTCGAAGTCTAGACATGATAAACTTTTGATAAAAAATGTTCATTAGGCATTAACTACTTTAATTTTAAAGTAATAATCATTTTGATAAACTCATTATAAAAATAATATTCATTAGGCATTAGCTACCTCAATTTTAATTAGAATAGAGGAATAATGTTTAATAATTGAATATTCGCTTATCATTTTTAGTTCTAGACATGATAAATGAACGATATTAAATTTTTATTAGGCATTAACTACTTCAACTTTAATAAAAATATTGAAATTATATTTAAAGATCAAATTTATGAATCATTGTTTATCATATTGAAGTCAAGACATAAACTCATAAAAAAAAAATATTCATTGGGCATTAGTTACTTTAATTTTGATTAGAATAGAGGAATAATTTTTAATTATAGACAATTTTAATTAGAATAGAGGAATAATTTTTAACTCTAGACATGATAAAGCCACAATATCAAATTAAGCATTAGTTACCTAAATTTCAAACATAATATGGGATTGTTATTTAATAATCGAGTCCTCTTTAATCATTTTGAGTTCTAGACATGATAAACTTATGATAAAAAACTGTTCAGAAGGAATTGGCTCCGTTAATTTTTATTAGAATCTAGGAATGATGTTTAATAATCGATTATCGTTAATCAATTTTAAATCATTAATCAATTTTAATCATAACATGGGATTGATGTTTAATATTAAAATCTTCGTTTATCACTTTTAATTTTATACATGATAAGTTCATCATATCAAATGTTTATTAGGCATTAGCTCAATTTCAATAAGAATATTGAAAAGATATTTAAAGATCATATTTAAGAATCCTCGTTTATCATTTTTAATTTTGGACACGATTAAGCCATGATATTAAATGATGGAATTGAATTGGAATGTTATATAAAGATTTTAGCAGCAATAAAAATTCTCAATATTTTACAGATTTTCTTACTTGTATTTGCCAGCCTGTTCCAGTCGGAGCTGACGCAGGATAAGGGTGCCGTTGTTAAGGATGAATGCGCTGTAAGGAGTTGAGGAAAAGGCCGAAGGAAATGTTAAGGCTGTTTTCCACTTAAGGGTTAATCGAAAAGTGTCAAGGGTTATTGAAGCCACCAAGCAGGCAGGCGGCAGGATTGTGTTATCAGGATTCAGCCGCTGCGCGCTCGATGTAACAACACCGATCTTTACTCGCCTGCTGTCATTCGCCAAGGACTCGTTGCCGTAGAACCAGCTGATGTGAGCGGCGGGCACGCTGAGCAACGGACAGTTGAGCACCAGGGGCCTTTGCTCCTGGAAGCTGATGTTGGCGCTCTGCTGCTGGCCAAGAATCAAACGTTTCAGCACTGCGGATTGAAAGCGGATTAAGAATTGTCGCTTAACTTAGGGATAACGGGATGACGCACCTGGATATTCGACGGTGATGCTATCGGAAATGACTTTCATGTCATCCGATTCAATTAGGCAGTGATAAACGCCGCTGGCTCGCTCGTTGGGCGGCAGGCGGAGCGTTCCATTCTTAAAGATGAAGAACTCGTTCTTGCGTACGGCCAAGTGTTCAATGGCCTCATCATTGCGATACCAGCTGCAGTAAATGGGAGCGCCGTCTATCGAGTGAATAAAGATGGAGTTAGTGAAAGCTTTTAATACTTATACATATGAGCTGGACACTTACCCTGGTAGTAGTCATAGGGGTATATGATGGGGTCGCAGTGCAGTAAATAGGTTTCGTGTGGATTGGTTATGGTCAGTCTTGTGAAGGCGTGCTTTTTGATCTGTAGATACGGCTTTAATAATGTTGAGTTCTTCGGTTGTGTGGCGGCAGCAACTGCAAATAAAAAAAGAGAGAGTCAAATAAAAGCCAAAAAAATTACTCTGATAATCTAGTACACTTTACAATAACAATAAATACAATTTAATACAAAATAAAATGTTATGTTCACTTCAACATAATCTATTGGCTGTCATTAAGAACACACTTTGCACACTTTGGACCAATTAAATATATGGCAAGAAATGCCATCCAGTAATGTCCCTCACTGGGCGAAAGCTATAATTTTCATATTTTCGTTGGTGCTCTCGTTAGGTTTGTCTGTGATGTTTTGGTTCGTGATAAACCCGTAGACACAGGATATTCTTCGCGGATTGATTAATTTTATACTGATGTTGATGCCGCAACAAGTTTCGGGCAAGTAGCACACAGTGCGTATACTTAATGCTGCATAATAATATATATACCTATTGTGTGGCATTTGCATAGAACTTCGTTTGGGTCGTTGCAGCATTTGCAGCATATCTATTGGCTGCAATAAGTTGACTCTCCTTTTAACTGGCTGTTGCATTCGAAGAATTTGCTAGTGTCGGACCGAAGTGGCTGTTGAAAAATGGTGGCAAGCAAAGCGTTGCGCTGTTCGCCAATAACAAATCGGCAAACATTAGTCAAATGCGTTGAAATTTATGCTAAAAATGCAATCAACTAGCGTTCCGCTCCAGCTATGGCCACCCAAGTGGCGGCCAACACAGTGCGCACTCACTTGTGGCCAACTGGGCTAACGAGCCGCGTTGCCCAGAGTCGCATCGTTGGTTGGCAAAAGCGAGCTTCAAAGTTCTAAGGAAACTGTGAATTTGTTTAGTTTTTGATAAATGTTGTGAAATAAATAAGATAATTGCTGTACAACTGAAATGCCGGCCAAAGTTTTTTTGATCAAAATGCGAGTGGCGACGCAGCTCGTTTCTTGATATGTTGCATGTTTGTACGCAATGTGTTGCAATTTTTATTGCTGTAATTACACGCAATGCACATGCGGCAATTTGACGCATGAAAATTCCTTGGACTTGCCAATGCTACGCCAATGCTAAAGCCAACCAAATGCCATGTCAGCAGTTGCAGCAGCAGTAACAGCAGCAGCAGCAGCGCTAAATGCGGCAACTTTGCAGAACATGCAGCTAAAAAAGGGGGCGGGGGCGTGCCTTTGCATGTGCAACCAAAACGTAATTGTTATGGCATAATTGTTTCCATCGCTGGGCGTTAAATTGCGCTTTTGAAGCGACCAGTCAAAGTTCAGCAAATACCCTTGCCAAGGGCCTTTGAAGTCGGATTGAAATTGTTGAAAGCAATTTAGAGATTTCTTTTTTCTGAAATCAACTCTAATTCTAAGCTCACCAAATTTTTTAGAGGGTATTCAAACTTCGACACTGCCACATCAACTGTTATTTTTGACTCTTGAACCCTTTAGTATTTTTTTTATTTTCTTTTTTTGCCTGTTATTGCCCGCCACACCTAGCTGCCATTTATCATACCTGAAATGGGTGGTGTCAACGGCAGCGCAACGAGAATCATTAGCAGCGGGTGGTTAATGTCGGTAATATTGAATTTAAATTGCAGCCGTTTAACTCGGCTAAAATGCTGACTGGAGTACTCTAACACTCTATTTGCCCTGCCAGCTGGTGCAATCATTTATTTGCGCTATCTAGATGCTGGCTATCAGCGGGACAAGCAGTTTTCATGTTACCAATTGGTGGCCATAACTCAACAAGATGGACAATCTCAGTGATTGAACTGTCATGACATTCAGCTAGCGTAGCGGGCCCGATTGGCCCTACCGTTATTCGCAATCTGCAATATAATTTTGGCTCATTTATTTTTTAATCTGGTCCGGATCTGGCGAAAGCCAAAAGCAATGCAAAAGTTCTACTGCAAAGTCAACTCACTGGGCAGGAATGTTTCCTACAATCGTGCCTGAATGCTGTTTGACAACAACCAAACACACACACACACACACACACACACACACACACACACACACGTAGTCCAGCCAGTTACTAAGTTGTAGCAAGTTGCAAGTCAATGTTGGGCGCTGTGGGGCATTGCTGTTTAGGGGGGCAACTAGCACAAATTTGCATAGTTGAACGCACGTCGACGGCAGCAGCGCATTCCATGCAGCAACTGTTGCTGCTGCTGCAGTCGATGATGAATGCAACTGCAACAGCAGCGGTGGCGGCGGCGGCGGCGGCGGCGGCGACGGTGGCACATAAATTGCTGACTTGCTGCGCAGCGTTGCGCTTATCAAACGGCAACATCTTGTGCATAGATAAGTGAGGCCCGGCAATGGCTTTGAACGGCAACGCCAACATTCGCTTCCCTCAATGGAATTTCACAAATTCAAATTGCCTGGCATCCTTTTAATGCCCCAGCAGCAAAAGCAGCAGCAGTTCAGTTGCAGGCAGAGATTCAGAGATTCTGATTCAGGTCCAGGCTCAGGCTCAGGCTCAGGCCCAGGCTGGGGCTCAGCTGCAGCGTGGCAGCCACAGCTGTTGGCACACTTTTGCGGCAGCAGCGTGGCAACATTTTATGCAAGTTGCAGCGCGCATGGGAGATAATTTATCGCCTAATGACGTGCTGTTCTAAGGTTGCCCCGCGTTGTTATAAAATGCGGCAATAAAACGCAGCGGCAGCAAAAAAACGACAACAAAAAAGCACGAGAAAATAAAATAAAATTAAATAAAATAAAATGGCATGAAATAAAAATAAAAATAAAATTAAAATGAAATTTAAATGCCGCAGGAGCGAAGAGCAGCGCCAAGTAAGCTGCCTGCCTTGTGCAACGGAATTCCCTGCAGTTCCCCCATGCAACATGCAGCATGCAGCACCCAAGAGCTGCTCTAGTCTAACAAAATGGGGCATTCTTTGGCGCTGCGGCCTGTCGCTTTGGGGGCGCTCAACGAGAATTTATGAATGTGCAAATGTATACGACAATTTCGCGCATAAATGTAAGCTACTGCATGTTTGCCCCTCACTGCAGCAGCATCAGTGTCTGCACACCCACCGCAACTTTGCGGCAAGCCTGGCCCGGGGATGGCGAGGGCTGCATCGCCTCGGATGGCAATCGAAGATGCGTGTGCACATTCCATAGCATTCCACACAAGCATGTGGGAAGTTCTACGGTTGCACTGCAAGTATCTTGTACGACTACGAGTGCGAGTATCTCAAGTTGCAGCCGCATCTATTGATTGCTTACACCGCACAGTTCATTGGCGCGCGCTCGTTTGCCCTCTCGCTCTCTCTCTCGCTCTGGCAATGGCCACATTTTACAGTTGGAGGATTGTGTTGCCTGTCCGGGCATCCAATTGGAGTCGTTTTGCTGCTGCTGCCGCTGCTGCTGCTGCTGTTTACAGTGTTTTAATACCCTTTGCTGAGATGATCTCGATATGTTCATAAAACTTGTTACAAGTTTTTGGGCAGTTTTCTTTTTTGCTGATCATATGATCATATTTAGAGGTACACATAGGAACTTTTTAATAAGAGATGGGTTTTAAGAAGGAAGAAGTAAATATTTTTTTTTCACTAATAAAGATATTTAGAGGTACACATAGGAACTTTTAAATTGGGAATTGTTTTTTTCATACTTTAAAAAGTAGGAAAAAATATAAATTAAAATTTGTTCTTACTAATAAAGATAAAGTCTAACTATTATTATGGTCAGTCTGAAGTTGTATCTGATACACAAATTGATAGGATATCTATTAAATTAAATGGAAATTAATTAAATTATTTTATTAAATTTATTTTATTAAAACAAAATAGTTAAATAATCAATGAGACCAAATTTTAACTTCAAAATAATTATAATAAAAAAAAAAAATTATTAATTCTGTTATTTTAAAGTCTGAGTTGACGTGTGTACCTTATTTATTATTATGATGATGTGTGTATGTGAAAGAGACACAACTGTATAATATATGATAGGAACTAGCTTCAAAAAAATTTGTTTGATTTAGATTAAGATAAAGATATTTTAAATATGCACAAATATAATTTATATGTAAGGAACTATTATATAAGAAATTTATTTTGACTTCAAACAACTTTAAAATTAAACGCACTTTTTTATTTAGTGCAAAGATATTTTAAATATACACAAATATAATTTATATGTTAGGAACTATTATATAAGAAATGTATTTTGATTTCAAACAACTTTAAAAAGCTTGTTTAATGCAAAGATATTTATATAAAGTATGATATGAACTATTATATAAGAAATTTATTTAATTTTAATCAGCTTTAAAATATTATGAACATTTGCAAGAGTATTAAATCGTCGGCTAAATCGTATTAAAAGTCGTTACTTGTTTTTATTACGGGCATCGACGTTTGTTGCCGCCGCTTATTTGGGTTAGCAGCTCAAATAGTTTTACGTGCGTTTTTCAATGCAATTTCCAAATGCCGCGAGAAATTTATGAGAAAGTCTCCCCACTGTAATTGTTGGTGTATAATGCCCATTGTTTGCCTAGTGCCTTTTGCCTGCCAGCTCAATTGATTACTACTGTCTGTGTGTGTGTGTGTGTGTGTGTGTGTGTGGAGTGTGTAATTGAGTGGTTGAGAATTCTCGAAAATTTTGCCAACTAGTTAAAAGCGCTTACCCAACAGACACACACACACACACACATACACATACAGAGATAACTAAGTAAACCCAGCTGGAACCCAGAGGGCACCACCCATATATGCATAAAATGCCTGGAACGTGGTTTGGGAATGGGGATTTCTAACGATTGAACCACTTTAAACAATGGCGGGCATTTACTTTGCAAAAGTCAAAGATAAATTGCCTTTTAAGCTACAAGCTCCGTTTGGTTAGTTGGTTTTGGCAAAAGTCCTGAGCTTTGTTTGTTTGCAACACCCCCGTCACACACACACACACACATTCAATTGACATATTTGTTTAACTTTTGGCGCAGCGAACAATTGGAATAAATTGTCTTTGGCAATTTGCATTGCCAGGCCATAGAATGGGAAGTGTTATCTTTAATAAAGCCTAAAGTGCTGGAGTATTATGTTGTTGCTAGCAACTAATCCTCTGACTGAATGGCAGCTTAGTTCTTAATTCGGTATTAGTTAGCATTGAAAATTGCATCAATTGTCCCTTTGCCATAAAATGTAATCGAAATTTGAACGTTTGTTTATTATTCCTGTCAATTGGCCACTGTGTAAACAAATATATGGCCCCCGGTAATTGGCCGTTTCGCAAAAGCCGTGCAAATACCTTCCGATTGCAAATCATAGCCGAAACTGGACGATTGTCATAACAGCGGATAACCAAAATACAATATGCTCTGCCATAAACGAATTCATTTCCGCTGAATTTTGGCAGCAACATGCGTTGCAAACAAACATTGCGTCCCGCAACTCGCGAACACTCTCCAATAAATCATATTGCAATATTTCCGTTCAATATTTTGTGCTGGCGACGTAAACAAACAATAACAAATTGAAATGCAGAAGGAGAGCGGGAGACAGAGAGAGAGAGAGACAGCAACAGAACATACCAGTTTCCAAGTATATAATTCAGGCGAGTTTCAGTTTTTTTTTTTTGTCGCTGCGTTTTTGTTCTGGCCACATTGTATGCTAAATGGCAATGGTAAATTGGGGAATGTTGAAAATGCGTTTACTGCGACCCGCCACTGACGGCGAACACTCCTCGTGGCCCTTTGGAGTTTTAAATGGGTTAAACGTAAACCGTTTACCAATGACTCAATACAACTTCCTGGAATCGAACGTTACCAGAGCCCAGGGGCAGCCAACACACGACAACATGAACGAGAGAAAGAGAGAGAGAGAGAGAGAGAGGAATGGGGCAACATGCATTAAACCGAAATAAATAAATAAACCGTTGAAAAAGTGCTGAGCTCTGGCCATGGCCACGGGTATGGATGGTCAATAGTCAATGGCCAAATAGCAGAAAATAACAATGTTGCCAATAGCCAACGAACCAAACAACAGCAGCAGCAGCAACAAAGTAAAAAACAGCGTACGCTGTTCAAGCCAAGTAAAAAAGCGAACCGAAAAGAAATTATAAAAATGTTTCATTTCAAGCAGAGTAAATATTGAAAGACACACACACACTCGCACACACTCACATCACACGTGCACACAATGCAGGCAACTGTGAAAATGGCTACAAGCCGAAGTCTGGCTACGGTTGCGATGGCTTATGGCCCCCATGGCCAACTTGGGCAGCTCGCTCGGTACTTGGCCCAACGGAAGCCAAGCGATTTTTCGTCAGCTACGCTGCAAATGACCAACAACCAACAACCAGCAACCAACAATCCGCAACCAACTGCACTCAGCAAATTTCTGCCAAAGGTGGGCGTGCACGTAGGCGTGGGCGTGGACTAGGGCCTGGGCTTGGGCTTGGGCTTGGGCTTGGGCTTGGGCTGGGGCGCTTAACAATGCACAAGTGCTGAGTGGAGACTGAGTATGGCCGTCGTCCGGCAACCAGCAACACAATTATATGAGCCCCAACAACGCACAATCAAACAGATTTCTTATTTCTCAGACAGAAAATTAAAAAGAAGTAATTTTTAAACACAATAAATAATAAGTTCTGAATGAAAATATGACATTTTGTACATTTTGTTTTATATAATTCCAAGTTTAAGAATTTATATCAAAATAAAGCCTATTAAATATACTACTTGCTGTAAAAAAAAAAAATGATTTTCTATGTATTTTTTTAACACATTTTTTTACATACATAGTTTTTCTGTTTAAAATAACTTTAAATTCATACCAAATATAACCAAACATTTAACATGGCGAATTGCCTTTTTGGCCCATCGTACACTGTGATTATTAGTGAGGACAAGAGCTCTATGATTTCTTAACCATCAGCGCTTGGCATTGCCGTTGGCCCATTGGGATATATTGTCCCACATCCCATCAACGCAGCGAGCAAAGCTCAGCAAGCGCGCTCTTGCTCCCGATTATTATGCATCATTTAACAGGCAACATTGTTGCAGTCAACGACTAAAGCACGGGGCCTGCCCGGGACTGGGATTGGAACTGGGACTGGGACTGGGACTGAGACCTGGGCCGAGTCGAGTCTCTGACTCTGAGTTGAAAGAGGCAACGTCACGAACATCGAGAACGTCGAACGTGCCGCAAAATGTTTTACTGAATGCGAATTGCAAGAAAAATTATTGTTATTATGAGTTGCTAATTGAATGGAGTTGGACAGAATGTGGGCAACCAGCGGAAAGAGGGGGGAACGAAATGTGGCTGCTTCTGGTAGCCGAGTAGCCGAGTAAGCGTTGCTGTGGGGCGTACACTGTGACAAATGGTTGATTGATTTGTGCAATGATTTGGCATTAGGCTGGCTGACAGTATTGTCGAATGGCAAACACTTTGGGCCCAAACAGAGCGAGCTGTCAAATAATTAAGTGACAGATCAATCAGACATCAACCTATGTCAAACCCTTTTCTCGCTGTGTAGCAGCCCCGACTAACTGTACCAATGTCAATAAATGTAAAATGTGAAAATTGCGACTACCTTTTTTTCTTTACGGTCAACAACATGAGGAGCCCCTTCCTCGCTGCTTAACTGCATGTAATCACAGTTTGGCTCCTTCCTCATGAATGTTACTGCCAAGTTGTCAATGTCAAACTCATACATGATTCTCGATACTCAACATGCTAAAGCTAAAAGGCGTACAGCATGTACAGCAATTCCAACAAGCAGTAACAACAACTGAAGCAGCAGCAGCAGCAGCAGCAGAATCAGAAGCAGACGCTGCCAAAATGTTGCTGAGAAAATGCCATGCGCATAATTTACGAAAAAGATTCGGAAAATGTTGGACAAACAACGTCTGCAGGTGAAATCTATTTGCATTTATCGTTGAGCTGGAAAATTGCAAACTAAGCTGCCAGTTGTTGTTGTTGTTATTGTTGTTATCGAAATGAATGGAAATGGATAAAATGAGTTGCCAAAGTGCGTTGCATGCAGCAAACAGCGCAGCAGGCATTCGATAGACAAATTACGCTCAACACACAGAAACTTAAATGCATTTAAAGCAGCACAATTTTGCGATAATACATTAAGCTCGATTTGGAATGTCAGAGACAGTTTTGGATAATTAATTTGTGCAGAGTGCAGAGTGCAAAGTGTGTTTGCCACAAAGTGTGGCAGTCAACACGTTTGCATTAACTTAAAGGGGCATTAGTGCGTAAGCATGCTGTAATCTAGAACGGTTCATAAAACACAGAGAGAGAGAGAGACCACGAGCTGCCAACAGCTGGTCAGTGGCACGATGAGTGACCGGACCAACCGGGCAAAACTAACCAGACACAGACACTCGGCCAGTCAAGCGACGTCACTGAATGCGTTGTACTTGTTAATTGCAGCGGAAGCACTCAATTAAAAGCGCGTGAAACGTGAAACGCCACCTGCGTATAAATATATATATATATGAGTGTGTGTGTGTGTGTATGTGTGTGTGTTTATATAGCGCCTGTCATTTAACGACTGCGACTGCAATGTGCAAATTAAGGCCACAGGAAACAAACAAATGCGGCGTAATCAAAAAGCGGTAAATAGCTGATACTGTAAATAGTTTATAGCCAATGCATAAAGTCGCAAATTGCCAGGGCAAGTGAAACCACAGCCAACCATAGTTGCCAGCCGCAAGCCCCAAGCCAACTAATTCAAACAGCAGCAACTGTTTGTCAATGTTTGAAGAGACTAATTAGATGCCAGTTGCCCGTTTCCAGTTGCCAGCACAAACATAAATGGTTTGCATTTTCAGTTGGTCACTGCAAAAGTGGTTGGGTCAACAAATGTGATTGTATGTGATTGGCTCAAACCAAACCGGAGCCAGTTGATAGTACGTGTATGTGCTTTATTATTATTTCCAATTAATTATATTATATTTCAGTGGAGCGTTTTCCATATGACTTTATAAACACTCGATAATTGTTAAATAAACATTTTCGATTAGAGGCTGTTAACCTGACAATGAATCGAATACGACAGCTTGGCACAATTACTTCAACGTAGCCACATTTTGCTATTCAATTACAAAACACAAATATTCTGAAAACAATAGATACAAATTTGACAAAATTCATGTTAATTAAGAAGGATGTATCTAAAGAAATTTAAATAAATTACACTTAAATAGTTTGTTTTGAGCTTATATTTAAGCTTTTCTTTCATCAAATTTCCTGATCACTTTAAACCAAATAATATCGAAGAAATATGTTAAACATTACTAAAGTTTTTTAAGTAAAAATTTGGGCGACAAAATATTATTTATTTACTTATAAAATAAGTAAATAAAAATCGACTTTTATGTTTAAGTAAAATGCAAAAGAAAAGTTATCTGCAGTTCAACGAACTCAAATGATGCTGTATATAAAGTATATATATAAATATATATGTATCTTAGCTCAGTCATCTGCGCAATGAATATCATTATCAATTTTGATTGATCAGCTAAAATCTTTAGTACACAACTCATTGATCACTCGAGGTCTCATTCATCAGTGTTGGAGTCTGCAACATGTTGCAGCCGGAACTAACCGCTGACACCACAAGTGCAACGCAACAAAGAGAGCAACGTGGGGCACAGTTGTCGTTGATGGTGTTGTAGCCGCTGTCGTGACATCATATGGCAAAATGTCAGCAGTTTTATTATCGGGCACACGCACAAATTGTCGCCTTTTGTCGTCGAGGCAAGAGCCTGAAGCTGAACAGCAACAGCTGTTGTTGTTGGGGGTTGTGTGTGAGTGTGTGTGTCTGATTGTGTGTGTGTACATTCGCACAGTGTGTCGCATAAATAATGCAGTTCATTATGTCATTTAGCGGCACGTTGCGTGCACTGCGACACAGTGGACGCAGCTGAGCAGATGACGCCAACTTTCAGTTTGAGTTCCATGATCTTAAGCGGATCACAAGCCACAGCAAAAGCAGGTTGTTGTTGTTGTTGTTGCCCTTGTTGCTGTTGCTGTTGCTGTTGCACCATGCGCGGAAATGAAGTTGTCAATGAGCCACTTCCACAATTTATGAGCGATGCTGTTGCCGCTGTGGCCACCGCCTGCCAAGATCTTAATTATGACTTGAGTAATGTGGAATAAACGATAAAGCGTGCACACGCAAATACACTGCAAGAAATGCGACGACGTTCGCTTACATTTCCAGCCAGCTGCCATTCAGCTGGACAATCAACTTCATAAATCAAGCCCAGCTCCAAGTAAGGCAATGGGAGTTTTGCCATAGGAATCAGACTTGGAATTGGAATGCCGAAACCAAAACGACGACAGCGGCTCATAAAAATGTCAAATAAAAAATGTGCAAACATTTTTGTGCATTTGCCAAATTTGCACAATTTAATTGTGGCTAAAGAAAATAACGAATATATCTATATATGTATGTATCTTAATTTATGATTATTTTATTGCAGTTCATGTCCATGTCCAGGCCCAAGTCTAAGTCCAGATCCATGTCTTGGCATATGACCAAAGTAACCGAAAATGTCGTTTAACTCGCGCATTTCTAGAGCAGAACAAATCGCACTAGATTTATAGACTGTTTGTATCAAATCAATTCGCTGGAAACTCTGGCAAATTATGTCTGCTTCTCTATTTCAAGCTAACTCTCCCTCTCTCTCTCTATCTTTCTCTCTCTTTCTCTCTGTGAGGCGAACAAAGCTGTGGCATTAACGAAATTTTCATCAGACTTTTTCATTGAGTGTGGAAATTTCATTGTAACAAATCAATTAATGTCTTTAGGAGTGGAGAGAGGGGAAGGACGCAGGACGAAGGAGGCGCTGTTCGGTCGGAGGTCTGATTCCTGCTATTTGGCGCGTTGTTTGCTGTCGAGCAATCAGCAGTAATCAACGTGGCCGGGTGTGGGCGGAGCGGTCAGACCCAGCGCAGTTAGCCATTAGCGGCTGCCAGTCTTGGCCAGACATCGCGTCGCACGTCTGACTGCGCAGGGCCCGCAACGGGACGTCGCAAATGGCGGGGAACGTGAGTGTTGTCGTCTCTATTGGCGGGATTTAATCGATTATACGATTTAATTGAACTAAAAACGCTTAATAAGCAATAAAAGCATACACACACACAGCCACACACACACACTCTTACACACACACATATGGAGCACACCCTATGCTCCTATGCAAGCAAACAAATTAAAAGTAACACTTAAAATTACACCACGTAGACTTTGGCTAATGAAAGCAGCCAAGTGAGTGGCATCCACCTCCCTTTGCTTAGCTGCATTTGCAGAAGGGCAATAAAATTTTATTTTCCACGAAATGAAATTTTGTGAACCGTTGAAAACCACTTGCCACACGCTTGGCCAACAACAATCACAACAAATATACAAAAACACACATACGGCAAGTACATAATACTTACAAAGTACTATAAAGGCAACCACTGCAAAAATGTTCTTCTACTAGAAAATGCCCTGTGCACAGATCTTCAGTAAGTTAAATTGTAAATTAATATTAAAATTAATTCATACGATAAAAAATAACAAAGCTTGCCAACGAGTCGTTCTTAGAATTAGGCAACAATTAAAGCTAAATAAATGCTTTATTAAAATTAACCCATTTTCTAAGAATACAGGGCATAATAAGGGAAACATTCCATAAAGAAATAAGGATTATTTACACATTGCTAATAACCAAAACAACCAAAAACAAAGTTATTCTTAACTTTACGTTCTAATTGAGCCAATTAAATGCCATTTTCATTATTGCCCATTTTTAATGGTTGTATAGGGTATAGAGAGCAGAAAATTAAAAACAAAAAAAAATAAGGCAGTCTCTGCTTTAGATTTGGTCAAAGTTTAAATGCCGTTAAACGCATTCATTTATCAAATTTTAATTTTATTATGTAATTCGCTTTTCAAGTGAAGTGTGTGGGTGGCCGCTGAATGTGTGTGTGTGTGTGTGTGTGTGTGAGGGAATTTTTATAGTCAGCCTTAAGAGCTTAAAAGCGATTTGCTTGCAAATAGCAGTGGGATTATGGCCATGTTGCTATTGCGGCTAAGTCATTGAAAATATTCTGAATAGCCATCATCTTTGTGTTTATATTTGTATAATAAATATGTTTGTGTGTGTGCGTGTGTGTGTGTTTATATAAGCAGCTTTGCTGAACATATGTCTTGTGTGCTAAATCAATTAAATTGCAATTTATGCACTGAGCAAGCACTTTGGACATTTTGGGTTAACTGCAAAAATACTAATTTTGATTCAATAAACATAAGTCCATGCGGTTATTAAACACATTACGCTAACAAATTGTGTATAAACAACCAATCATTTATCCACTTTATTATTCATTTATTTGCTGATTATTAAAACTGTCAACGCAATCATTTGTTGAGCTGCAAAGATAAAATCCTATTGAGTGTGGCATTTTAGAATATTTTATAATAAATATTATCTCAATGACAATCATATAACACGTCTTTTAAAATAAATTCCTTTACATATAATAAAATTTAAGCTTATGTTCAGGTTTAATTTCGCTTGGAATTTAAACAAACAGACAGCTGTTTTTTTATTAGTATATTCGTCAGATCTTAAATAACAGAAAAATAGCTAGACGTGAAATAGTTTTGTGTTAAACAACAGCTAACAAGCAATATGTAGTTTAAAAAAATGCCCATAAAAACTTATTATTGGTCATTAAAGTTTGTTTAGTTTTCAATTTAAATTTATTTCAAGATTATTTTAGTTAATTAACCAACTTTTTACTTGTATCGTTGCGAGTTTGACAAAGCTAATTGTTTAACTAAGTTGACACAACATTTTGCTAGCATCGCCAGCCAAACAAATTCTTATGCAAGACACTTAATTCGTTTGTTTTGGACTACAATAATTTCATTAAACTATATGGAAATTTTGTTCGGCTGCCAGCTGATATACATGGGAAAATGATGCGATATAAAGTTCAATGAACGCGATGCGTGTGCGAGGATTTATAGACGATGGCGATGGCGATGGCGATGGCAACTGGAGTTGAGTGCCTTAAATTTAGACAAACAAACACAGACAGGCAGACAAACAAATGTTTGTGTGCTTGCTTCTTTGTGTGTGTGCGTGTTTCTGTACGGTTTCTAACATCTAACATATGCGATTTTTGTACGACATGTACAATGCGGCGTATGCGTAATATGCAATTTGTTCAACGGCTGCTGGCAAATTGCAGCACAAACAAATACACACACACACACACACACACACACACAGACAGCCGTTGCACATGCGGCTCAGCTTATAACAGGGCGCATATTGCCTGGCTTGTAATTTGTTATTTTTGTCGATGTTGTTGTTGTTGTTTTAACTGGTAATACGATAGTCGATACGACACTTGACAACACAACATGCAATATCAACGAAAAAAAAAAACAACAAAATACGAGTAAAACAGCCAACACATTTTTTTCGCTTTTAATGGCGTTCATTAACCGCTGGTAATTGGAATTGCAGGTACGAATAAGCCTACAGCAGTCAAGCGTTGTTTAAACAAATTAATGTTAAATAATAAAAAGCAACAGAAGCATGAAAATTACATTTGCGTGCTGGGCCCCGCCCACCCCCAGTCCGTAAACCCAATCCCTTCATTTATAGGTAATATTGTTAAAATTTCATCCCATGGCCACAAGTAAATAATGCAATAATACAAATAATTCAATAATAATATTGTCAACATAATGAAACAAGGGCCCCAAAGGACCCAACGCCAAGGATGAGACACGACAGAAACAACAACAACAGCAACAACGACTGGAAAGGCTTAATGCGCACAAATAATTATGTATATGTGTTTGGGTAGCTTACATATGACATTTTTCCCGTTCTTCGCATGATTTTTGACGGAAAAATTGACCCCCTCGCAAATACTTTTAAAGTAGATTTTTCTTTACTAATTTTAATACCCGCTATCGATTAAAAAAAAGCGTTGAATCAAAAAAGACGACAAACGTTTGTGGAAATGGTATCAAACATGAAAATTGGTTTAGTTATGGCAAAGTTGAAGTTTGAATTCCGGGATATTGAATATTGATTTGGAAAGTTTACAGTTATTTTTTTTTTGCGTTTTTCGCATGATTTTTTATAGAAAATTCTTTAAAAATAGATTTTTTCCGTAATTTTAGCACCCGCAATCGTTAAAAAAAAATTTTGAAGTGTTTTACACTTTATATAAAAAAAAAGTTTGTTCGAAAATTTACAAGAAGTACATGGGTTTTTTACAAAAAAATCAAAAAAAAAATCAATAAAAAAATCTTAGAAAATTTTAGATGTAGAATCAAGAATGAGAACAAACTATGCTCAAAATAATTTTAAAAATTAAAAACCGGTAAAGTTTTGGCAAAGTTATTGACGTTTGAAATTCGGGAGGAGTACTTTATATGGATTTAGGAACTCTACATGTCTTTTTTTTCTCAATTTTCGCATGATTTTTGACGGAAAAATTGACCCCCTCGGAAATACTTTTAAAGTAGATTTTTATACTAATTTTGGTACCCGCAATCGATTAAAAATAAAATGGGAGGATTCTAAATTTTAACATTTTTTTTTCAAAAATTTATAGTGGGGGAGTTTATTGTTTTTTTACAGAAAAATGTCGAAAAAATTATTACAAATAAATGATGAAAATTTAGATGTAGAATCAAAAAATATGACAATCTATGATCAAAATGGTTTCAAACATGAAAATTGGTTTAGTTATGGCAAATTTATTGAAAGCCAACATGTCAGAAGAGTATAAGAATATGAATGGGATTGGGAGAATGGTAAATGAATGAATGGAGTCGTGTCCTTATACATAGGCATTATTAATGCGCATGTAAAAAACCAAAAATCAATAAAACTGACTAACGATGGGGCTGAAGCGATGCGAGTGGGTTACATCCATACGCTTAGGTTGCGGGGGCAATAGATACCGATAGACGTGGAGCTGGCAACTTGTTCCGAGGCGGAAATGGCGTGCAAAGTGAAGCGGATGTGAGTGTTTTGGGTAAAATGGGAGCAAAAACGCACCATCGCATCCCCATGTGCCCATGTGGCCATGTGCCCATATGCCCATATGCCGCCCTGTCCACGACGCCGTCGCAGAGGGGGCTGCAGTTGAATAACCTCTGCCGCTGCTTGTATCTCTGGGCGCTGCTCCCTCGCTAGGATCACATACGCGCCCAGCCCAGCCCACCCACACGCACACACACACATACTCAGGCAGAGAGGAGATTATTAAGTATGAGGCCCAGTCAGGCATTGCCCATGTGAGGCGCTGGCTACTTCATTACGGTGCGTGTTGAGTTAACACAAACACTGCAACGCCCACAAGAGCCAGAGCCAGCGCCAGCGCCAACCAGCACAAACAGTTCAAGGAATGGGGGCGTGGCAGTAAGTCAGTTAATATAGCAGCTAGTTGGCTGCTCGCTTGCCATATGAAAAAGCGATGGGAACACACAGCTCGCAGCCCTACAAATAAAATACAACGTAAGCGCCTTTCAGGCTTTTTAGTTCAGCAACAACAACAGCAACAATAACAACAACACCATTGAGGACAACAACATGGGCAATAAGCAGCGTTGGGTAAAAAGGAGTAAAATTAACACGTGGTTTGAGGTTGACACTCGCTCGATTTGCCACTGAGCTGCCTCGGCTTACATATATATCTCATTATGGCCTTAAATGTGTGCGTGTGTGATATTTACGCATTTTGCCCTGTTTGTGTCGCCGTTGAGCTAATGAAAAGCGGAAATGAAACTTTTGTATTAAACAAGTCGACGTTGTTGCTGTTTTCTGTGTACATCTCCCACGGGCCCACCTTTTGATTGTATGTGGGGGCGTGTTTGTTTGCTCGCCTCCCTTTTAATGCCGCGTGCAGTTTACATTTTTAAAAAACAACTCGCACAGACATATTCAGATTGCGTATACGCCGCGTGCGCCGCATCAAATTGCCTACCACCTCCGACCATTGTCTCTATAATGCGCTCGGATTAAATGAAGTCCTATTAAAATAAAGTAATTTCTGCCGCGGCGCCACAAAAACAATTCCGCACCTACGTGGCAAACTCGGCCTCGACAATCCGCCCGCCTTTTGTTGCCGCCCCCGGCTAGAAGCTAAATTTTAAAAGGCGCTGCGCCAGTGACTGCTAAATGTGTAAAATGCGCTTATTTTTTTTTATTTTTTTTTTTTTGGCAGAAAGAACGAAGCCCAAGAGCAACTGCGTGTTAATGTGCACACCAAAAAATCAAAAGAAAAAAAGGTATATATATAAGAAATGCGACAACAACCACAGCAGAGAGATTGAAACAAGTTGCGGGTGGGCTGGCATAACAAAAGGGCCCGAACAAAAAATATGAGAAAAAGGCCAAAACGCAAAAATATAAAAAAAAAAAAAACTGCCGGAATTTTTATGCAAATAACATTTCATTTAGTTGGCTGGGATATTTGCTTAAAAATGTGCAGAGCGAGCAAATATTAAACGAAAACTAAACAAAAATTAATTGAATTAAGCGACCCGTCGCGCTGGATGAGCCACGCCAGCAAGGAGTACAAAATGAGGAAGACAAAAAGGAGAAGACAACAACAAAAATGAACAGCAACAAAGAGCAGAAAAAACTTTTGTAATAATGTGCAGCAGAGTGAAAATGTTCGTTTGCACAAAATCTGTGCACGAATCATGAAAAACTGCAAAAGGATGTAAAAGTTTTATAAGATTAAAAAGTTGTTGCCGCGATATGAAGAGTATATGTTGCAGCAGCATCAGCAGCAGCAGTAACCAAATGCAAATATATTGCGTTAAATGTACAAAAATTATATAAATGAAATAATATGATTGTGTGGCAAAGTTGCTAGTCATATATCCTGATAGTTGAAAGCCACATTTCAAAAAATTGCATGATTTAAAACTTTTGAATTGTGCAAGAGGGAGGGACACAAAAATATATAAAAAAAAAAGAGACATAAACTAAAACAAATTATGCCCACGTCATTGCAATCTCAACAGCTTGTTATCCAGTTGCAGAGAACAAACTCCCAGCCAAAGGTAGCTGCCACATGTGTTGCATTGCTGTTGCTGCATTGCAAATGACGCCATCTTGACAGAGACAACAGCCACATAAACAACACACACAGGCTGTCTGTGCCCAGGTGGGTACATATATAAGTTCATTTGTATATATATATATATGTGTGTGTATGTGTGTGTAGGTTTTGGCAGACGCATTGCCAGACAAATGCGCGTCAAGTTGACTGCATGTCTCGAGGCAAGTCATTCACATTCGTCATCAGCGAGCCGGGCCAAGAGCCAGACAGCCGCAACAGCTCTCTGCAGTCTCTCTGCATTTACAGCTGCTGCTGCTGCTGCTGCTGCTGCTGCTGCTGCTGTTGTTGCTGCTGCTGTTGTTGCTGCTGCCAAGGTGCCAAGCAGCAACACCCACTCGCAGCTGGAGTCGTTCAGCCAGCCTGCTAGTAAGCCAGCCAGTTCCCAGTAGCAACATCATCGCTGTTATTAATCTAACGCACTGCATACACACACACACACACACGCACACACACACAGCCTACGCCCTCATTTCCAGGTGGCTTTAAGTTACGGCTGCTGTGGAGCGTATTTTGGTAGCCACTGTGCATGTTCGTGTGTCGTTGGCAAATGAGTTTTTGCCCAAATGAGTCTATGGCCAATAAATCGAAAGGGGGTCCAAAAAAAAAATATGAAGAAGAAAAAAACTACGTGTAACTTTGGGCGTAGTTAAATTGCCGTTTAAGCATTTTTTATGAGCATAATTTATCAAAGTTACGTTAATAATTTTATAAACATGCACACAGCCAGACGCTTATGTGGGCTGTTGTTGTTGTTGCTATTGTTGGTGACATAAAAAAAGCAAAAAAAAAGCGTAAAGTATTGCAATTTAATTTGCATAAATTGAGCCAACAAAAATACCAGCAAAATACCAAAAAGCCAAAATAATTTCATAGCTTACTTCTAACACTGCAGCCAGCACTGACAACAACAGCAACGAGGGAGGAGGAAAAGAACAAGAACGAGGACAACAACAAGGACAACAGAAAAAAGGGGTTTCTCGTGGCAATTTCAGTTTTCAGTTTTGTGCTCATTTTGCTGGCATTAAATTTAGCATACTTGGCTTGGAGTAGAAAGTAGAATGTGGAAAGTGGAAAGCACATCATTTGAAGCATTATGTTAAAATATGCGACTCCTTTATCCTTTTTTTTTTATGGGACAGCTGCTGTGGGTGGTGCGGCGGCAATGCCTCATTTTCCCCAAGAATTTTCTCGTTTCAAAGTTTGCGCAGAAATTTCGTTATTAAAAATCATGTTTTGGTATGTCGAGTGCAGGGCACTGATAAGCAGCCAAATGGCAGGAAGCGGGGTTGAAGTTGAACCGGTTGCCAAAGCCCGGCAACGCCAGCAGTTGTAGCATCATCATTAACTTCAGCATAAGCATTTAAATCAAGCTCCTTACTGTATTATCATATTTATTTTATTTAAGCATACTTTTTTCTTTTGCTTTTCCACTTTCGTTTTGCATAAATCAAAAGCCGCTTGAAGAAATAATTGGCGGGCACGGCAAACCGTTCTGAATAAGTCGAGTTAAATTTCGACCTCAAGTTGCAAATCATTTAAATCCTTCGGTTTGAATATGAAATTCCTTAAGGAGCTTATGCCAGCTGCAAGGCGCTTACAAAGCCCAACAGAGACAATGGGAACTGTAATGAGTTTTGGCCGTGTTAATGGAACTAATTAGACACTCGAAATTTGCATTGCTTAAGGCCAGTTACAGAGAATAGCTTCAGCTTTAGGGCATAATCAGTGTCATATTGATATTACGATATGCACAAATGGGCTCCGGTTTGGCACCTTTTGTCTGTCAGCTGTTGGCAATTAATCTACGTATTTGCAGGCAACATCTCGACAGCATCTTAATTAAGAACATGTCAAATTTATCTCTCAATCTGCATGCCGAGCATTTACTTGGTATTAGTAAACCAAACACCAGACAAATTGCAAAACGCCTTTACCCGCTGCACCACCAAAGCTGTGAGTTTCAGTTGGTTCGCTTCGGTCATTTGATTGCCTTAGCTTTCCACCCTGTTTACGTAAAGCTGATGAATGATGCAGTTGCTCAAATGGGCACCGCTGGCACCTATCAACCCCCTCCCCCCCCCCCCCCCCCCCCCCCCCCCCCCCCCCACCCTCTCTTCCACCTTCCACAGAAAAACCGCAGTGGCTAAAGCAAACTTTTGTGGGGCATGCTGAATTGAACTGCAAACTGAAATTTGTGAACTGTGTGAACTGTGAACCATGAACTGCAATGCAAAAGGGGCTTGTGTTTTTTTTTTTTTTGGTTTTTTGGCTCGCCAAGGGGCGCAAACACTTTGATTTTGCTGCTAATATTCGTAACAAGGAAAGTTCATTGGCCTACACACACACACACACACTCACACATACAAACAGACAGCATTTAATGCATTTGCCCTCATGTTGCCCCCCTTAGTCACAAGCATGACACTTATGAGCACATCAAAATGCAAGCATTCACCGAAACCTATCCTAATAAATTTGTGCTTGATGCGCTTTCATGATGTTACCTGCCTCGACAGCAGCGTCTCTCTATCTATCTCTCTCTTTCTCCCTCCCTCTGTGTGTGTGCTACCCTTGCGCAGGCATTATAATGAAATACCACACACACACACTTACACTCACACACACACAGCAAAAGTTTATTGCAATGCGACATTTGAGCTTCAACACTCGACGTCTGAAGTCTGTTACGTTGTGGCTGCTGCTGCTTCTCTTGCTGCTGCTGCGGTTGCTGCTGTTGCCCCTGTTCCTGGTGCTGCTGCTGCTGGTGCTGGTTACGGCGAGCGAGAAGGGTTGCATTTGGCTGAAGCCCGCAGCGCCAGCGGGCGAATAACAATGGTGCTTATGTATTATATAACATTCTATATGCGTATGTGCGTGCCTGTGTTGGCGTGTGTGTGTGTGTGTGTGTGTGTGTATTGGTGCGTGCGATCCGGAATCCTTATGAATCCTTTTTGCACTGACAATTTTTGTGTGTGCCTGTCGGCTTGCTTACTTAATAAACAAGCGTCAAGCGGCGTCGCGTCGCACAACGCGAACGAGAACCAGAAAACAATTCAAAGCCCAGCCATCTGTCATAGATACTGTCAGTTTATATTGATTTTTGTTCTGTTTTTAACGTCCAGTTTCAGTCGGCAGCTATGGGTACGACCACCAAACGAGACTGGGCTGACAATTGGCAACAATGAAGTCGTCATTGTCGACGAGCCACGGCCCGCTCGCCGCTCTGGCTGACTTTACCTGAATATTTACGTTCGACTTGTAAATAATACAAAATGCAAATATACAAATGTGGATGAGCCAAGCCAAGCCAAACCAAACCACTTTTAACGCATTAACGTCACTTTAGTTACACACACACACCGAAAAGCACTTAGGGGCACTAAAAGGACAGCGGTGCGACGGGTCGTATACGTGATATGGGCAGACAGCCAATGCAGCCAACAGCGACATTAGCCTGGCAGCTCCATTTCAATGCAAACAATGGCTAATAGTGCTAAAACTTACTCCCACAACACACACACACACAGACACACACAGACACACACACACACACAGGCATTGTCAATATTTGCAACAGTCAACGATGACGCTGCCACCGCCGACGTCACTCAGTGGCAACTTAAGCTAACAACAATAAAACAACAACAGCAACATTAACAATATCGGCAGCAACTACAACCGCAACAATAACAACAACACCAACAACAACAACAACAACAACAGCATTAGCCAACTTACACAGCCAACAGCCAACATGTTGAACAACATATTGAACAAATGCATTTCAATAAGCCAACGACAGCCGCTGACGCCCCCGCCAACCGACAACCACCGACCGCAACAACAGCAACAATCAACACAACAGCCACAAAGCGACTGACTGTGTGAGTGAAATAGCTAAAGCGAGATAAAGATAGAAATAGAGATTGAGTGAGATGGAGGTAAACCTGTGCCAGGCAGGTTCAAAGTACGTTTCTCGCTTTAAAAATGGGTTGCAAACCAAACTCAGAGTAGGCATCTAAAACTCCAACCAAGAAGCTGTGTGTGTAGAAGTTTGAGTGTGTGTATTTGTGTGTGTGTGTATGGCAACAAGATCGAGGTCTAGGGCTCTTCCACGTTTTATGCGTTCTGCACGCTTCAACTTCAATTGTTTGCATTAAAATTGCACTTCAACTTCGATAACTGCAGCGTCTAAAAAAGCAGTCGCAAAACTCAAGCGTAGCTAAAATAGCTCGGTAAAAATTGTTTGACAACATGAAAAGAAAACGCAAAGCGAGCAAAAATGTAAAGCCAACAACAGCAGAAGGATTTGCTTTGCCTGTGGCTGCTGTTGCTGTTGCTGCTGCTGAAGTTGATGTTAAGTAAATATGCAAATAAAAATAACAACAAGTCGACAAGTTGGCAGCAACAACAACGCAAAACAACAACAACACAACAGCATCAGCTTCAAGCAGTCAAGTCAGCGTGACATGATGAGTAAATGATACAACAACTGAGGAGACTGAAGATTGTGACAAACAGCGCAAATGGAGTTGTATGAAGCACTCGTAAAACAAAATGTAGAGCAACAGTTGCAAAAAGCGTCTGCCATTGCTAAGTTACAGCCAAAACAAATAAACATAAATAAAAATATGCACGAGACGAGCCAAGCTCAGACTGCTTATCAAAAACTAGTTGCTGGGCTGCTTGGAAATGCGAACTTAACGCTTTTAAGTGGCTCTTGGTCAAAACAATAAAGTTATGACAGAAAAACAAAGGGAGTGAGTTAGAAGCGGCTTATTAAAGTAAATAATGGAACCTATCTAAACTTTACTTCTTTACGACTATGAAAGTTAAAAATATTTTCAATATATACTATTTATTTATATTATAATGCCAGCTTACAAGATTTATTAGTGTTCCTCTTGTCAACCTTTAGTCAACCCCATTTGCTTTATCCCCTCTTTTTTTTGTTGCTTCGATTTTATCATTTGCTATTTGATGCGCTTCAAACGCAGACTTCGTTTGCTTTTTGAATCTATAATTTAAGTTAAGATTTCATCAGCACATTGTCAACGTAAAAAGTAAGAAAAAAACATTTTGATTGGGCCACAGAAAAAAAGAAGATTCGGCATGTTGTTGATGTTGTGAATGTTACTGAGGGCCATTTATCTTGTTCAACTGGCGACACTGGCAAACAACTGGCATCTGATTTCCAGCATTGAGTTGGACTGCGTCTTGGTCCTGGCCAAAGTCAAAGCGGAAGCATTTCGCACAGATCCAAAGGAAGTCAATGTATAAAATTTTAAGCGTTTCATAGAGCCAAAAACTTTTGGCCATGACAACTTCCCCCCTGTTCCGGCGTCAAACTCTGGATACCGCAGCACGCAATATCACAAGCTCTCTGTCGCTATTCCTGTCTCTTTCTGTCTTTCGTTTGTTGCAGTCTGCGGCAAAGTTTTGCTAACTGCTTGAAATTATGAAAGTTTTTCCTTCAATGCATTTGGCCATTGCCAAGATGTTGTTGAACAGTGTTAACGTTTTGCATTCAGTGTCCGCTGCAATGTAATCCAATCAAACTTCATTATTATAATGCCATCAACTCAGGCGCACACAAAGCAAACAGCGCCAGGCGGCAGGAAATGGGGCAGGGGGAAAAAGACGACAGTCTCCGTTAAAAGTTAAAGAAAATATTGCGTTACACTGTGCAAATCGAATTTGCGATGCAGTCGCCAGCTTGATGGAAAACTGCTGCAAGTGGCTTTAGAAACAACCAACAACAAAAGGCAACTGGCAGGCTTTAAACAATGTGCAAAATGAATAGCACGCTAAGGATGTGCTGTTGATGACGTTGGCGACGCTTCGACCATGGCCTACGACAACGTGCTTTTCAGTAAGTTTCACAGTGCGTGCGTGTGTGTGTGCGTGTGTGTGTGTTGCTGGTGGTCGTCCGTCAATTGAATGTCTGGTGCGGCGACGTCATCAACAACAATGCGGCTGCAACTTTGCTGCCGTCTCCGTTGCAACTCCATTAACCCTAAGCAGCCGTATAAAACTTTGCAACTTCTCTCTCTCTCTCTCTCTCCCTCTCCTCCTTACTCGCTTTAGCTCTTTCAGTATGCTTCTTATTGCCCGCTCTCTGTGGTGATTTACGTTGCTTTGAAGCATGACGTCAAATTGTAGTCGACACATACAACAGCAACAACAACTGCGAGTAAAAATGCTTAACAAATAAGCAAGAAACGCAACAAAAACAATGACTGACTGCGCCATTAGCTGTGCGAGCGAGAGAGAGAGAGAGAGAGAGAGTGATTGTGTCTGTGTGTGTGGGTGTTGCACACACTACGAACTTTATTTGAAGCACAACGAACGTCTTTTATAGAGAGCCCCAACGCTGACAATGCGTCTTCTGAGAGAGAGCGCTGCTTTTTGGCAGTTCTTTATTATGGTTTCCTTAAGACGGGCGGGCGGGGAAAGGGGGTGGGGGTCAGGAAGTGGAGGCGTGTAAAAGCCAAAAGCTGTGGAAGGGTTTTATTGCCTTATCGAATTTTATGGCTTTATTGATGCCTGTAATGGGCAGGCGTGGCCAAGTAACGTAGTTTCCATTGAAATTGACAAAGCAATCGCTTCTTGAACTGTAATACAATATACTAGATGGATATTGCTAAAAAGCAAAAAACGAACAGAAACATTCTTAAAAGGCTGCTTAAAAATTCAAGAAGTAAACAAGACCAAAAAACTAACTGCGACTAGCTGTTGTATATACTATTTTATATCCTGGACATTGAACTCTTCAGTGCCTCATAAGTTTTGAGCTTAAGAATATGTCAAATAAATATATTATATAATAAATATTACATAATATGTATTTATTAAAAAAGAGTCCTTTATTAACCCTTAAACAAAGCCTTTATAATTACCTCTGGGCCCAAAATATTCGAGGTCAACTTTAAGTAACTATGTAAAATATTGCCTCAATAAATTATGAAGGAGCTCCTTGCTGTGTTGTTCTTTTAAGACAAAGAAGCAAAAGAAAAAATAAATAACCTAAATGAAAATAAATCTACTTTGCTTAATCAAGATCTACAAAAAAAAAAAACAGATGTCAGTAAAAAGCAAGAGGAAAGAAAAAACACATTTCAAATCCATTTAAAAATATTTTTAGTTAAATAATATAAACAAACGGATGACTTTGCATTTCGAATGCACAGATAGAAAGTAAAATAAAATTATTGCCAAACAAAAGGGATGACAGCAAGCAGAAGAATGCACAAATTAATTGCATATATATAAATACATACACATACATATATAAATATATTTTAGAAAACACTTTAGCAAGCGCTTTTGGTGCGTAATGCAAGCAGGGCACAAAGGCTATGCAAGGTCCTGCCAGGGTACAACTGTGCCAGGAGCAGCAGACAAATGCCATTTGCATGCAAGAACAAACAATGCCACAACATCAACATATACTGGCAAGGCTCGGGCCGAAGCTCTAGCTCGACATTTTGGCAACGCAATAACATCATTTTGTTTTCGCTCTGCGCGTCCTTTATGCTTTTTTTTACACATACACATACACATTTTTAATTTTTTTCTTGTTGCCGCTTAACGGCATTTGCCTTTGTTAGGGCCCAGGTTCCTGGGCCGTGGGTCCTGGGGGGGCGAAGGGGCTGGCCACGCTTAATGAAGCAACCCTTAAAATTTGGCACGTTTCGTTGGCTGCCAACGAAAAGGAAAACGAAAATGAAATTTCACTCGAAAAGTGCAATGAACTCGGCCCATTTATACAGATTATCTGCGTCATTTTATATTTCTCATTTATTTATTTCCACTTCTATTTATTGTTTGTTATTGTTTGTTGCTGCTCGTGTTTCGGGTTTTATGCATTATCGATGCGTTGAAACGCTAATCGAATAAATCACTCGAATGCCCATTAAATGAACAAAATAAAAATATTTATTTCTAAATACCCCGTGCTCAGAGCTGTGAGTCAACTGTGAGCAGCCGGCAATTAAATTTGCATAAACACAAACCAAAACTTTTTTGCATGCCAAATCTTGCGTAATCAGCGTGCGAGATTTCTTCCTGTCTTGGCCGAGAGTCCAAGCCGCGAACAGCGCCTGAACCTGTTTCTAATGGTGGGAACTTTCATTAACAAATTGCATAGCCAGTAAAAAGCCAAAAAAACGTTAACCGAAACCGGCCGGCAAATGGTGCTGCAAATTTGTTTATGCAAACGACTGGCCACCGAGGGGGGTGAGGGGGGGGGGGGGGTTGGGGCGGGGGTCACAATGATCGGAGTCGCGGCTACTGTGAACCGGACGCCGGCAATTTGACCGAGTTAAAATATGCGCCGCTGACGCTTATGTTAATTTTTTCACTATACGTTACACACACACACACAAATAAGAAAGCCCAAAAAAAAAGGAGCTGTAAAAATTCTATAAAAAACGCCAAAATGCTCGTCACGTTTAACAGACGGCAGCTGCAAAAAAAAAACATATATATTTTTTATATATATGCAAAAGGCTAAACAAAATAGCTTCGTTTGTAGCTCTGATAATTGCAGTTTGCAGGGCTCAGCAATGGAAATGGCCTAATATTGTCGAATTTACGTAGCAAACAAACCCCTCACAGCGACTGCCCGTATGTGTGTGTGTGTGTGTGTGTGTGTGTGTGCCTGCAGTTCCCTCCTGTATTTTATTCATTAACATTATCTACCCTTTGTAATCTTAGAAGTTGTTTTTCGGCGTTTCCAGTTTGTCTGCGGCCCTGAATTCATTTTATTAAAATGAAATTAACTTGTGATAAATGTTGCGAAATATATCATAAGATATATATATGTACATACGTATGTGTATATAGCTTGGCTATATACTTTACGTACACGTATAGAGTGTCCAAAGAGAGTGCGAGGGCTGCGCCTGGCAAACAATGAACGTTCTATTTGATATTTATCTGCAGTTCAGTTGTGCTTTGGAAAAGACACAGAGCCACTTCCCCGAAAACCCTTGCTGAGCAAATAAAATGCCATATCTGATTATGCAGAGCATATAAAACGAAAGGGCAGCGTTGAGCCAACGTGGGTGCCAGAAAGCAGTAGGGTGGAAACAGGAAAAAAAAATAAAGATTCAGCCAAAATGAAAAAAGAAGAAAAAATGAGAGTACGGTAGGAGACGCCTGGCATATTAGCGGAGACATCATGAAGTAGATAAAGTAATGGCCGGTGCACCGAAAGCAGTTTGCCAGCTTGGTTGGCTTGTCACAGATAACTCCATGAATTGTAATGTTTCGCAGCGTCATCAATATCAATGGCTCTGATAAATAAGGCAGATCAAATGCCAGCTAAGACGACATTTGCTTGGGGGCAATCAAATGGTATCGAGTGCACAGTTATTATCTATTATTTGTGGCGAATAAATCTGTGGCTGGGTTGCCTTAGTGATCTTAATGCCTGCAGCTAATTCAACAATCTTTAAGCTGCCATTTAAAAAAGCTGTCAACACTCATATCCAAGCAGTTATCAAGGAACTTTTTGACAAACTTTCTGAAACTCATCCATTCGGCTGCCTGGGCAAAAGTTGTGCCCCAAGTTTCTGTTTCCTGTCACAGCTCAGCGAAATGTAATTGAAATGATTTATAAACTTTTCTAGCTTACGAAATGAACACTTGGCCGCAACCACACACACACAGATATATATACATATATATATATATATATATATAGTCAAACAAACAGAAGAAGACATTATGCTGTTAAAAAAGACATTGCGCATACGTCGTGTTGTACGTGCGCCAAAGCCTTTGTCCCTTTTCATTCCGTCCATTCCACAATAAGCGACACCCCTTGGCGCGGCCAGCTGCTTAAAATGCAATTGCCGAAATGCAAAAAACAAAAAAAAAAAACAAAAAAGCAGCATAAAAGGGCTAAAATGCCGGCCATTTGGTTGCTCGCTCGCACTTTATCATATCAATTTCAATGAAAGCACAAAAAAGAATGTGAAAATAAACAGCTTTGGGCAACTGCAGGGCATAACTATGGCAAATAACTTGAAATGCAAAAGCATAATTACAATTTGGGAAACACTTAACGCAGATCACGAAAATTAAAGGACAGCTAGGGTCGCGTCTGTACGACCAGGGTGCAGCACCAACAGCCCCCCTGGAAGGCGGCGGACAAACCCTTCACGAATTCAAAGCGACAGGCAACGCAGACAACAACGACAACGCAAAACGACAACGCAAAACGACAACGACAACGACGACAATGTTGACGCTGGCGTGAAGTAAAACTGCCAGTTAAGACAGCTGAGCCCGTTCCCCAGACTCAGAGCTGAGCTGAGCTGAGCTGAGCGGAACGGAACGGAGCAGAGTTGAGCCTCGTGCCATGAACACAACTTGAATTATGTGCGTCCTGTTTGTATGCGTGTGTGTGTGTGTGCGTGCTGTGAGATGAACGAGCTAAGGGAAGTGGCGTTGAGTACTGCCATAAGGAAGCATAAGCAACGGAGTAGAGCAGACCGAGAAGCCGTTCCACGTTCCACCTTAAACTTATGCAAAGTGGCAGCCAGGGTACAGCTGCAGCTGTAGTTGTGCACACGCACACACACACACACACACACACACACCTATATATAACTGGTAGGAAGCACTAATGATGACGATGATGTACTGCAGGACGTGTTGGTCTTTTGCTCTCTGCTCGAGCTCAAAACAAATTAAAATCAGCCTGGAAGACAGCAGAGCCAATGCAGCGACATGATAATTTTATGTTTATACGTAATTATGTTAATAGATGGATGCTGCCGCTGCTGGCCCCAACTTGGTCGGCTCGACGACTCTACCAAACTGTAAAATTATATCAAAGTGTTAATTATGTTGATAGAGAGACGAAGGGCCAAGCCAACCCAAGCCAAGCCAAGCTGAGCCAATGGCCACGAGCAACTTTACACAGTTTTTATGTCCACTGTTGCTGGCAGCTGCCACGCGCAGCACATACTAAAAAAAAATCAAGTAAAAATTACCGAAAAGGGGCTGTTTGGCTAAAAGGTGCTGAGCATTTAAAATCCATAAAATCTTGATACTAAGTACAAATAGTTTTAAGTATTCGTCACATTGTATAGTCATAAAGTAAAATATTACAAATGAGGTTCTAATTGATAGTTGATATCTAAAATTATTTAAACCAACACATATCCGACTAACACTCACTAAAACAATTAAAACTTTGTAAAATCCGACATATGTATTAGTTTTGCCTAATTACTTAATTATTTTTTCATACTATTTCTGATTTGTTTAAGCACATTTGTACTCTCATATTATATTTAAAAAAAGAAAATATTTAAAAAATATTTTAAAATATTAAAAATGATAGTTGATATTTAAAATTATTTAAACCAACACATATCCGATTAACGCTCACTAAAACAATTAAAACTTTGTAAAATCCGACATATGTATTAATTTTGCCTAATTACTTAATTATTTTTTCATACTATTTCTGATTTATTTAAGCACATTTGTACTCTCATATTATATTTAAAACAGAAAATATTTAAAAAATATTTTAAAATCAAAGTTTAAAACTTGGTTTGCATATTTCAACAGAGCTTTTGAAGTCTATTAGGAAAATGGTATTTTTCTCTGCTCGTAATATGCGAACATAATTGGACTGGGAGCACCTGCTTCTGTCTATTGCAAACATTTGCACAACTTTGCTATAGCTTTTTTTTCTGCACATTTTCAATGGTTACAGGGTATGGAAGAAGCAGAAAAAAAGCCGAGCACCATCACCTGAGCCGCATGTATGCGCATAAATTTTGCGCCGCATGCGGCACGACATAAACCAAAAAAAAAAAATAGAAAAAAAAAAAATATATCAAGAGAAAAAATATAGAAAAAATGCTTTTATGATTTGTCGCAAATTACTTTAGAAAAGTTTGGCGTTCGACAAACAACAATAAATCATTGGGCTGAGGGAGTTCGAGCGCATTTGTTACACATATGTAAAAGTTGACTGGGGCGCTGGCAGGTGGTGCGTGTGGTGCGGAATTTAATTAACAAATGCCGAACAGGCCGACAAATGCAAATCAAACGCTTCATTAAACAGACAGCAGGTAGCTGGTAGCTTACCTGTTCAACGGTTCAACTGTTCAACTGTTCACCTGTGTCTTACCTTTGATTTATGACAGATGATTTAAGCGACAAACGCCGCCTTACTTAAGATTGATTAATTGCATGCGTTTTTCACAACGGACTTGGCTTACAAACATTTCAACTGTGAACTGTGAAATTCCAGAACTTAAGCAGATTTAATAATCCTACAAACAAAGTTCAGCCCAAGGCATTTCGATATTTATGTGTGTGTTGTGTTTGTATCTACATAATGACTTATAATTATATAAGCAACAGCGAATAGAAAGAACTGGGAATTTCTGCTTTATGTTGCTGACGTTTATCAAAATTCTTGCGAAACAATGCTATTATTAATAGTTTACTGCTCGCTGGAAGGCATATACATACACATATACATATTTATGCAAAAATATTATAGAGAAGTTTTTAACATCTAACTAACATCATTTAAATAATTACATTTTCAATAGCTTTATTAAGGTAAATGTTTATTTTTACACTCCACCTGGCAAATAAGCAAATAAGTGAATACTTATTTGTTGTTGTTTTTGCCAGCTGAAGGCCAAATCAAATTTGTACACGAGCCACACGCTGATTACCTTCGGCTAAAACACACACACACACACACACACACACACATACTGTAAGCTACTGATAAATTTCAGTTCTCGGCTCCGTGTGGGCCACTTGAGACAAATAGCCTTGCAATTTATATGCTGCCGTTGCCAGGACACATATTAAATGCGAGCAGCGTCTTTAGTTTCTATGACAACTAAATTGAGTGGGCAACGAGAAAAATATACAAGTATTATAATGATATGGCCAGCTTACATAAAACTTGTTATACGAGTAGCCCACGCGCTGACAAACTACATCACCCAGTTGATTTTTGTCTTTCTCTTTTTCGACAAAAAAAATAAGACACTTTTACTAGTTTACACTCGCAGCCCAACGATTGATGTCGCAAATCAACAAGTGTCTGTGATTTGGCTGGAAGCCAATATTAATTAAATACAAATAGTATGGCCATAAATGTATCGAACGCAATCTGTATCGGTCAGAACGAAATGTCCTGGCGAACGCATTCATTACGTATATCGCACGCTGGCCAGGACAGCGCACTTATTAAGTAAGCGGACATTAAACCGCTTGCATAAATCACTGGCATGTCCTGTCCACCGCCGAGGTCATTAATTATTGCAAAGGACTTCGCTCAATGCGAAATGCGAAATACGAATTACGAAAGCGCATTCAAAACGAATATGTAGCAAATTATATGTGATGTGTTTTTTTTCTCTTGCTCGCATTATTCAATTATTGGTGGAATTTACGTTTACAGTAAAAAAAAAATATTTTAAAAATGAGGGAAAAATATTTAAGAAGAAAAATTTTTAGTGAATTCCATAGATTAAATACCCTTTATATTTTATGTTATTTTTTTTATCGAGCTGTAAAGTTTAAGCTGCAAATGCTTGCAAAAATAATTTTTGGAAAATTGAATATATTTTAATGTTTTGATTTTATTTCTATCTTTATTTATTTTTTTTAGTAAAACTCAAAGCTTGCTTTAACTAGATTCGTTTTAAATAATCTGAGTACGTCTTTCGCTTATTTTACATTTGGCTTTTATGCTGGGCCTTTTGGCAGTAATTTGACACACACATTTTACTCAACTCAACAGTGTGTTGAAGTATACAGTTATGGCCGTTATGTGTTACATGTAACGTGAAAAAATTAGAATCCCCTCGGCTAGGGCATAAACAGACAACAGTTCGATGTGCAAACAAAGTACAATTGAATCATATACACACAGAGTGTACTGTGTCCCTCAACGTATATCCCTGGAATACGTATCTACGTATCTGTATGTGTGTGTGTGTGTGTGTGTCGCCATCAGCACTCTCCGGGGGCAATATGACAATTAGTTACCAGAGCAACAACAGCAATACCTACAAATGACAGCAAATACACAGGAGACAGGCCGTCGAGAGTGGAATAGGCAGAAGGGCACACACCGCATAACATGGCCGCATGGCAGCCATTTTGATGGCAGGACTAAGCAGGCGTCAGGCGACAGGCGACAGGCGAGAGGCACACTCTGTGTGTAGGCAGGTGGTGGCTATTGTAGAATGGAGGACAGTGGAATGGGGCTGGTAGCTACCCAGTGTCAGGACAAAGGCACGTGCAGTTGATTTTTGAGCGCGGGTGGCGAGCAGACTAGCGTTTAATTAGAAAATACGTATACGCCGCGTAGTACGTGCCGGTCCACGAACGGGCAATGTTGTTTGCCCGATCCCTGTCAGCCAATTCATCAATTTTACTTTAGCATTTTCACTGTTTTCCGAGCTGCCGGCGCCCGATACGATTATGACTACATCATAGCCAGGCTCGTTTCTCATTCGTCGAAGGCCCAGCAAATGTTACCAAATTGCCGCAACATGTTTTTGCACTAATGTTTTGACGTTTGCTGGCGCTTCAAATTTGCCTAATACACATAAATTATGGCTTTAACTTTAAAACTAATTAGTCGCTTTATTTATTACAATTACCTGTCAACCAGTTGAAATTGAGTGCCGCCAACAACAACAACACAATCTCAACTAAGACAAGTCGTGCACTCGGCGCCTTGTAACTATTTGAAAACTATGCTAATTCGTGCGTTTCCATCCAGTTGAAATGTCAAATGGGCGGCACAGTGGGACAATTAATGCTTAAAATCTTAAAAGTAGAATGAAAATGTTTAAAGGTTAAAAAACATATTTATATTTTATTTGATTAGTTTTCCAAGTTTTTTAAACGTTGTTGTCAACTTTTTGTTTAGTACAAATCCCAAAGCACAATCCATAAACTTTTTTTCAGCACTTTTTTATCAGCTAGTTTTTGTTGCGCTACAAATCAATGGCGAAAAGTCACAATAAATAACTTTTTACCTTAAACTTTTAACACTGCAAGTCAACTAATACATTACACATAATTTAACAGCCGCAAACTTCTCAGATCATTAAGCACAAAAGTTGAGAGCAACAATTTAAGTCTTTACGGAACAGAGTTCAGTTTTAGTCACTGTGTCAAAAAGCAAAAAACACGAAGAAAAAAACCCCAAAACGGCAAGAAACAAAATACAAAAAAAAATAAAAAAAAACTAAACTAAGCACTTAAGCTGTAATGTTAATTAAAACTTTGTCTCTATCTTTCTATCTCTGCGTTTCTCCGTTTCTCCGCTTCTCTCTCCTCCCATTAGCTTTATCTTTAGCGATTTATCTCGAACTGTGAGTTGGCGTTGAGGCAGCCAACTAATTTGCAGTGGAGCTAATCACGTTATTGAAATGAAATCCAATTCGTAGTAATAACGAATTCATATCGCATATTATGCAAATGAGCAGCAAGTGAGCTAATTGTGCATTAATTGAATAATCATAAGCAGTACATGTGTAATAGTGGGATTATATGCTCTGCCCAGGCAAAAAGCTAACAATAACCAAGTAAACAAATTGGCATACAGTCAATAACTGAGAACTAAACTGTGCTGATGAACTGTCAATACCAACTTGCCTACACACAGTTTATAAACTATATACGTGAGCATCTGCACTCTTTTTCGCACACTATGCCTGTCTCGCTCTCCCTTTGAGTGCCTTAAAAGCAAACATCAATTTGCATTAACAATTAATCATGCAAAACGCGAAACGTGCACGAAATTCTAAAAACTAAATATAGATGCGAAATAAGCAATGAGAAACTGGAGAACTGTAGAATTGTAGAGCTGGAGAATCGTAGAATTGAGACAAAGACTCAGTGCCAGAAACTGTAGCAGGTAAGCCTCGACACATCGATACGATTCAGCTGGGCCAGAAATTCATAGAAACTGCGTTTTCTTTTCATTTTGTTTGTGATTTTTTTTTATATATATTTTTTTTTCTTATGCTGCCACTGCCGCATATGATTCAATTTTGTTTTCAGCCAAACAACTTGGCGACTGAAGAGCGTGGAGCCTGCTTTGAGCTGGCTGGCAAGCCAGGCTAGTTGGCTATAAACGTGGCCCAAAAGAATGCAGTCCGAAAACCAGTTTGGCGTACAGCCTGTGTCTCAAGCACAACAACGTGCAGCATTTATTTTTTGTTGTTTTTTTTGTTTTTTATATATTTTTTATTCAGCTACAACAACAAGTGAACCAAATTCTTTTTAACGAGCTTGCGCCAACATTTGATCCCCGCCTCCCCCCAAAATGTAGGCAACACCAAGGGGCAGCGCGAAGTGCTTGCCAAAAAAAAAATATATGTAAGAATATATACACATATATATATATATATATATATATACTGCCAATAGCCAACCAAGCCAAGAAGTGTTAAAACCAAGCCAAGTTGCTTCACTTTTTTTTAGCCTGTTCGTATCCATGTCCGTGCTCATATCTCGTGTCAATTTGCAAGCTGACGTTTTTTCTGTTTGTGTTTCGGGCACTTTTTATTTTTTACTTTTATTTATACATATATTTTTTTTGCGTTTTTTTTCTGCTCTGTTCACCATTTATTTAATGGTTTTTTAGTTGAGTTTTGGTTTCTGTGTTATGCCAATTTTTATTTTATTCGGCGCATTTAATTGCAAACCGGGCACACCCTTTTGCACACACCTCGTGACGGAGTTTTTCTTTTCTTTACATTTTTCATATAGATAATTTTTTTTTTGTTTTTTTTTTAGCTTTTTTTTTGGCTGACTTCAACGCTTGGTTAGGTTTCTAAAAAATGCTCGAGACACATGCAACGTGTTGAGCCTGACCACTTAAAACTAAATGTAATTATATATTTATGAAATTAAGTTAATTATGCTAAATGCATTTTATTATGTATTTAGTTGTCCAGCGCCTTCAACATTGTCGGAGGATGCTCCGCCCGGCGTGGCATATAAATTAATAAATTATATTACTATGCAACTAACTTTGCATTCATTTAACTTTTGAGAAAACGACGAAAAAAGGAAATTTTTATAAAAAAAACTTCATTTTGTAAATAGGCAACAATTTATCGGTAATTTTTGGTTTGCCGCAGGACAAACAAAGATTATTTGATTTGAGTGTAAATGTTGTAAAAAAGAATGGCACAATAAATTTGGTGTACAATAACATTTTTGGCAGGGGAATTTAAAAATAATCCAGCTTTTCTTTTGGCTATTTCAACCAATAATAAATATCCATTAAAAGCTTTGTATTATGTTCTCTTATTTCGGTCTCCTTGTCTATAAATAATGCATCACTCCACATCTTTTTCAAGCTGCTCCCATTCCTTGGGTTTATTTCGACCCGCCCACGCTGAGCGCATTACATGCCACATGCATTGAAAAGCTTGCTGCTTGCAACATGACCTGGTATCACAAAATCAAAATAAAAATGATACAAATAGATAAAATGGCAGAAAAATGTTTTCAATTTGGTTTTCATTGTATGATTTTCATGGTTTTTGATTTGTACCTTGTTGGACAAATGCGCCACTCCATTTTTGTCAATTGATTCGCCTGTCTGGCTCTTTCAAATACGCATTAATTTCATTTATTGCAATCATCATTGTCGCAGCGACATGGCAACCATGGAGAGTAGAGTAAACACCGGCGCAAACCTAAGGAACGACCGAAGAAAACTGTTTCTGTGTGTGTGTGTGGAGGGGGGTGTGTGTGTGTGGGTGGCGCTGGCAAGGATAGAGCGGGGCTGAGTTAGGGGGTGGCATAGCTAGTCAGAGCATGCCTAGGCACTGATTGTGTTGATTACGCTGACCCACTTTGCCTGCCAAGGCTCTCAGTGGGCGGCGACAGGCGGGCAGCCAGTCGAATTCAATGAACTCGAAACCTGCTGATAATACGCGCAATAAAAATAATAATAATAATAGTAGTAATAATGCTGTT
Organism: Drosophila lacertosa; assembly: GCA_004143845.1. Lineage (NCBI taxonomy): Eukaryota > Metazoa > Arthropoda > Insecta > Diptera > Drosophilidae > Drosophila > Drosophila lacertosa. The sequence continues at coordinate 244,818 of SCDZ01000121.1, forward strand.
TTCAAATGACAGGCGCGAGGAGAAGCTCAGCGCCGTCACTCAAAACTGAACGACTTGGGGTCCATACTAACTGCTTATTCCTACATTTTACACACACACACACACAGACACACAGAGACACACATTACGCGTGTGTTCTCTGACAAAAACAAACTACTTATGAGACGAGGCTATTTTTAGCACTAAGCAGCATCGAAATTGTTTTGTTTTCTTTTTTTTTTTGGCCCCAATCTGCAATGACCACGCAAAAAAAGCAGAAGGACAAGTACCAAAAATATATTTCACATTTTGACACGATCATATAAAATAGTTCAGTTATTTTCCATTGGCAGCTTTACGAGCATTATAGTGTCTGCGGCGGCTATTAAGTACCGCACCCCGTCTCTAAACGTCTGACATGCCAAAAATGTGCGTCATTCTAATGTGCGAAAAATATCAAGAAGAAAAAAAAAAACAAAACAAAAAACAAAGTAAAACTACTTCGAGTCGGCTTACACATGGTTCTACTATGGTTCTAATGGATTTTATTTGTAGTTGCCACTGTTACCAAAAACCAAGCTGTTGACTGACGAGGGACGAGCGGAATGGGTCTGTAAATGTTTTGTGTTGATTATGTTTATGCGAACAAAGCGGACACTGACCAGGTAGACATATTGATATATATATATATATGTATATAGTAGTTGTGGTGTGAACCGAACTCAGTTGAAATTGGTCAGACATTAACATATGTGCTTGTATGTGTAAAGGCTTATTATGTCTTGAAATAGATTGATTGCCTGCGAACAGCTTTGTGTCGGCAATCAATAAAGTGTAGGGTATGTGCTGTCAGGTGTTTAGATATTTAAACCAACAATCATAAAGGAAATTCCATGTTATTATATTAAATATTCTAGACAATTTAGCTTGCTTTAAAAATATAACGCAACGTCAGCTGACCAGCTTGGACTTTAGCAAAGTTTTCTATGGCCTTTTAAGGCTGCAATTTATGAAAGCATTTTAATTAGGCGTGCCGCTCTACTAATTTATAAAGTTTGTAAACTTTTCTAATGTGGCGCCCCGGCCACTTGAAATTCTGCCAACTAACTTCAAATAATAATAATAATAATAATTTTAATTGCCAAACGGCAGCCGTAAACGCTATGCGAAGTTTAGAGCTCCCTTTTTCATAATATTATTTTGTTTTTTGTTTTTTTTTTTTTTTGTTTAATAGGTACGTATTCGTAAGAAGTTGGCGCACATGCTGTTGACGGCGGGGGCAAATAATAAAAAATATAAAAAATAAATAAAAGCAAACATCATGCTGACTAAGGGGGATTTTTCCATGTGCTGTTTTTCTTGCTGCCACTTTGCCTACCGGCCGAGCCAAAACAGGAAAAAATTAAAGAAAAAAAAAACAAACGAAACTTTCCATTGGGTCGACGACGGAGTTGCGACGCGTTTCGCAGATGACGGCCGAGAGCCGCTGAGCACCTAATGGGCTTACAAACGCTGGAGCACCAAAAATATAAACAGCCTACTTGTTTCAATTCAAGCTAAGCAAAGAAGACATAAATGATCAGCTCACAGATACGCTGCAATCACCAAAAAATGCGAACGTTTATTTTTAATTTACTAAGACCAACAGTTTTTATATACTTTAAATATTCTTTAAATTATCTTAAAATCGACAGAATAACACAAATTAAATCCTTTTCTGCTCTTAATTGATATTTGATAGTGAATCGTATAAATACATTAATTGATGCAAGGGAATATTTTTATGAAATGTTTGTAAGAGTATTAATTACCAAAAAGGGGTTTTAACTTTTTTTATTTAATTCTGTAAGCAGCCATAACAAGCAGGGTACTATTAAATATTTAATAAATATGACAAAAATACATATGAATTACAATTTTAATTATTGCAAAAAGAATATTTCATTTCATATGAAATATTTTTGGTATTATTATTGTTTTAAATTTATTTTAATATTGTTGTGTTAAGGACATTATAAGATTAATGGGATACTATTGTATGAGTATAAATGTATTCTTTATGGACTCCTAGAGTGAACCATATTATATACACTTATTTTTTAACAATTACAACTTCTTCAATTTATTGCTTTCCAAGTAATGCGTAATTGTTGCTGATCTGTGATGCGCATCTGGAGGACTAACGACAAGACCATTATCACAATTGTTAGCAAGTTCAGTGGTTTCTGGGAAAAACGGATGAAAAGCTGCCTGGGAAACGTCAGTTGGCAGCTTTAAAGCAGCCCCCAAAAGATGATAAAATACGCGACGGGGCAGATTTAAAGCTCCCAGCGCTCATTGCTGACGTACAAATGGAAATTAAATAATGCCCCACAGTGTGTCCTGTCAGCGAGTGGATGTGCGGGTGTTCGGCTTCTGGCTCCTGGGCCAGCGCAGCTGTCTAATTGAACTAATAGAATTTGCTTTTTATTCACACCCGCACGCGTCAGATAAGAGCAGCTTTGGGCATATACATGTATTTATGCTGTGGGCTGCACGAAAAAATATGTTTCAAATGGTCGCAGCCTCCCCCTGCCCCAAGCCACCCCCCCCCGGCGGCTCGCATTAAAAATTATGATTTTTCTTGCCGCACATTTTTTTTACATTTTTTATTTTATTTTTTGAAAGGGCAGCGGCGAAATGCTGCCAAATGTAATCATTGCTGCTTTTAGCTGGGCGCCAAATGCCCGAGGCGCAGCGCCATGCCGTACTTAACTGATTTCCGGGAATCGCTAAAAACCAACACTCGCACACACACACAAACACAGTTTTATATAAGAGAACGTGTCCTTTTGCAATTTGAGCTGCGATTGGGCGAATCGAGGGGGGAAGGAGAAAAGGGATGTCACAGGATGTAGCCTTGGCGACCAGCAGCGAGCAATCAGTTTAAAGCTGTCGAAAATTCTCGAAGGAGGCCATAAAACGAAAAAAAATTGCCAGCAGTTATGCTTTTGCCGTTGCAGGCAATTGGGCACATGCATGTACATATTCGTAGGGCCACTTTAATCAGAAGTAAATATAAATATATACTAAAACACAGACGCACGCACACAGAGCGTCTCAAAAATCGTTGAACCTCAGGCGAGGCTTAAAAGCCGCAAAGGCGCCTCAAGCCCAAGACCCAAAACGCCAATCCCTCACACAGCCCCAAACAGAAACCACTTGGTGGTCTGGCGCCTTCGGCTCGATTTGGAGGCAGGCATAAGGTCGTCGCAAGCCCTAGTCATAGGCATACTCAAACAGTCAAGAGCCGCGCCAAATGCCGGCGCATTTTGTGGCAAGAGCAGAACCGATTTGCTATTTGTGTAGTTAGCAGCAGCAGCAGCAGCAACAGCAGCAGCAGCAGCAATGGAAGGAGCATCATGGAAGAGGTGGAGCTGAAGGCACTCAACTTGTTATTTCAACTGTTTGTTGTTTCTGTTTGTAGCATTGTTGTTGTTCTTGTGGCAGCCAAGTAATGCTGCTTGAGATGTCAAATAGTAAAGCGTCAGCCAGCAAATACAGCAACAACTTACAAAAACAGGAAGCACTTGAAAATTGAAATCAAGCGCGGGGCGCCACCAACGCAAAAGCAACAACCACAGCAACAATAACAACACCAACAGCAGCAACAACAATAATAATTCTGCTTACCCAAAAATAAAACACAAAAAAAAAAAGAAACAAAACAAATTCACAACACACAAAAGCAACGCAGCTGAGCCCAAAGGTCCTCCAACGCAATTTGCATATGAATATGGAGGGCTCAGAGGCTGTTTTTAGGTTGCTACGCGGCACGCGGCTTGCAACAATAACAGCAGCAACAGCAACAGCAACAACAACAGCCAATGATATGTTGTTTGCTATATGAATAAACCAGCAACAACAACAACAACAACAATATGGCATCATAATGTGAGAGCTGCTGTACCAATAGCTTATGTTGTAGTTATTTGCCGCCGGTAAAAACAGAACCAGTAAATAACAACGAGCTCGAGTCGAGTGTGCTCGACAAGCAGTCATCCTCTAATTAACTAAAGCATTATTAATTTATGTTAAAAACTATTTAAAGTTGAAATTATTTCAGTTCAGTTAAAACGCAACTACTTTTGATTAAAGATAGACTTATGAATCCAGCCTCTACCTGAGTTTTGTAAAAGCTGCTGCCAGTTTGGCAATCCAACAAAGTATTTGCCTAAGTATTAAAATTCTATACAAACAGCTTTTTTTACAGTTCAATTTATAAACTATATTTTGTATGGTGTGAAGTGTGTGTGTAATATTAAATTAAAAACACACGCTCGATATGAATTTTAATTGGATAGCTCCAGCTGTTTTTTACGGATTCGTCTGGCAATGCATTTTTAATGCCTGTTGCATTGATTTGCATTTGTTTTTCTATAGGGTATGTGAAAATCGTTGAGTGTTATTTCGTGTTGTTTGTTGTTGCTGTTGTTATTGTTGTGCTCCCTGGTTGGCTGTCACTGTTGGGCGCTAGATGGCGCCACACGCCAGTGCTAAATTGAATAAGCGGCCTCCCAGGATAGACAGGAAGCTACACACACACACACCCAAACGAACACGCTCAACTGCACACGTGTGTGTGTGTGTGTGTGTGTTTAAGTGTCTGTGTGTGTGTGTGTAAGGGCCAAAAGTTATGTAGTGTACTCGACGCTACCTTCCTTTTTGGACGCTTGTTTTTCTTGCCTTTTTCCCTTCGTATTTTTGCATTTTTTTTTTTTTGGTTGCTTTGAATTTAATGGAAAATTTATTGACGACATGCCGCTTAGTCGTTTGACTTGGACTTGGACTTTTGCCACACAGCGTGCCCCCCCCCCCCTCGCCTCTTCGCCTCTCGTCAGCCATTGCTGTTCTATCATGTGTGCAAAAGTTTTCGCATTGGGGTTTTATGAACTTGCCCATGCCCTGCACTAAATAGTTAGTGTGTGTGTGTGTGTGTGTATGAGGGTTATTTTGTGAAATTGTTTGCATTGATTGATTGTTAAATACTTTCAGCAATTCTGTGGGTTATTTGACAACGACTTAATCTTCAAAGCAAATAAAAGGATACATATTTTGTCGTTAAAAGGGTCGTGAGAATCGTACAAGCTGCGACAAGCTGAAATTTCGTTGAAATCATGCTGCCAGCCAACTTGTTCACTTACCATAAATTAGAATTATAATTTCGCTTAGCCAAATCAACGACGCAATAAGCCCGCAATGGCACACACACATGCGAAAGGGCTATTCGAAGTCGAAGAGCGTAGCGCAGCGGATCAACCCCCAAAGGAAGCGACCACATGCCGAAGGGGGTGGATAGCCAAAAAAAAACTTTTCTCGCGTGTTTTACCAACTTTAATATTTTATACTGCCGATTTTCTTTATGGGCTGCGGCCTGTCGGCCCCGGCGCCCTCTTAAGAACTCTCAGAACTCAACAAGTACTCGGGGGTTTTTTGGCTAAGGATACGCCCGCCCCATTTGGGTGCATTAGTTTATGATTATTGGAGTTTGGCAAAGGAATTGGAGTTGAGACTCACCTGTTGTCGGCAGCTTGGTCAGCGCTGGTTGTCCATTGTCATCGCTCAGCAGCAGCAGCAGAATTTCAATTATTATAATGACAAAAATGCGTCGATTGTAAAACAAAAACATTGCAATCTGGCGTTGATTTCCTTTGTTGTTTCCAGTTGTGTGCAGTTCACCGCAAACGCAAACGGTGTTCTCTGGTTTCTCTGTTCGATTATTATAGCGAACTGGTTGTCTTCAATTACTTTGTTCCTTTTTAATGTTCTTCCGAAGCGCATCTTCTCATTGTTACTTGCATTTTATGCACGCACAGACGCACTTACATTGTTTATGTGCGCGCTTTCACGACACTTCTCATTGCCTTTTCAATCTAAAAGTCAACGAATTCGAATTACTTAAATCTCTCACACACACACACACACATACAATCGCTGGCGCTGCGGCGACACGCACACAAAAGTATGCTAATGTATTTTGGCTACGCTTGTGAAACATGCATCAATATTTTACGCGTGCAACAGTGCGTATACGTAATTTGTTTAATAGGCCGCAAAACACTGGCGCCGCCCAAGGCGCCACCATCAAAATATCATTTGCCGTCAACGTTGGCCATTGTTAAATTGATGGCAGTGGGCTGCACTTTATCGTGCGCCGAGTGTTGGCCAGTCAAAAGGCCTGCGTATCAGCATAAGCTCTCAAAAATAAATGGGCTACAGCAAAGTAACTGGCTTCTAAAATGTGATATATGAGTTAATCTCTTAGATGGTAAATGTTGCAAAGACCAAAAATTTGCTTATATAAGCGAAAATGCTGCTAAAGCATTCATATTCAAAGGAAACAAAAATGTTTACTTATCAAATTGAATATAGAAATAAATCAATAATAGCAATTAAATAAACGTTCAACAAATACGCTTTTCATTTATTTGTAAACTTTTAATATCTATTTCTTGAATGTCACAAATTGAATTATATTTAAGTACACATTTGTGACATTTCTTTTGAAGTTCCTATGAAAAGTTAATCATCAGTTTTTCTGTCAACAATGACTGGCGTATTCTGGAACACCCCAAACAGCGTAAGCTTTGCAATTCGTAAGAAAAAAGCATTCCGGAGCACCTTTAAGCTTGCTTATTTCTGGGAACTATAAAATACAAATTCCCATAGTAAGCTGGAAATATTGCGAAAATCTCTGGAGTTAAGAACACTATATATACATCCATTACAAAGCGCACATTTTTGCTGTGTTTCCTACGTTTTATCCTTGCTTTCTTTTGTTTGATGTGTGTGTTGTCTTAGTGGAACAATTGGCAAATACCTACGACAAGCTTTGCCACAGCTTCACCCACTCCTGGCACTACATTGTCATCATCATAATGCCGCTGCGGCGTCGTCTGATGATGCCATAACTGGCTGGGTACATTTCAATTTCACAACCAATGCTAAAGACAACAAGTACCCGAAATGCGCGTGTATCTATAAGATACATTTCTAGCTAGAGTGCACGAATTCGCGCGGCAAAAAAAAAAGTAAGAAGAATATAAGAAGAAAACGTCGCATAAATGAATGCTAAAATATATTTCGGCTGCGCTGACATCGCCATTATTGTTGTTGCTTCAACTACTATCAAAGGCTTTGCAAAGAGAGCGAAAAAAAAGTACAAATAAAGCAGATGGCGACGTCGGCAGCGACGGCAGCCGCGGCAGCGACGCTGGCATAGCAGCCAAACTTTTTTACATACATATTTACGTGTGTGTGTGTGTGAGTGTGTGCGTATGACATTTGCTGTTGCAGCGGCATTTTTGTGCTCTTTGTTTAACTTTGTGCTGCACAAAATAATATAATATATTTTATAAACCAATGCAAAAGTACAAAACAAAAATAAACTCGGATAGCAATTAATTTTACTTTTTATTTTTATGGTTTTTAGTTTTTAAAATAATTTTAATATTGGTTTTTATTGCGTAAACTTTGCGCATTGTTTGAAACTTGTATTTATTGCCATTGCCAACGCATTTATGTGTTTGAAAAGTTTTTAACAATAAGCAAACAACGTTTTTCTCTGTGGTTTTTCGGTGCCAGCGGCGACTGCAAGCAAAACAAAAAATCGCCACGCTAAATTGAGAGATAAGGAAGAAGCGCAACGGAAATCATATCGGGGTAGTTGAGAATTATATAAAACAAATTTGACTATGCGAAATTCACACACACGCACACAAGCGTTCGCACACACACACACATGGATAAAAGTTTGTTTTGTGCTGCGGCTGCTGATGCCGGTCGAAATTGAACGACGACGCAAATTTCGATTTCCTCGAAATTCTACCTTGTTGTGCCTTCTATTATGCTTATTCTTCGTGTTCTTGCTTCTTCATCATCGCCATTCTCATTCTTCATTATCGTTCACGCTAAGCGTCATATACATTTTGTACATTTGTTTGCAAAACGACAACAGCGGCGACGGCAGCAGCAGCAGCAGCAGCAGTGACTGCGACTGCGACTGCGACAGCGGCAGCGGCAGCGCAGCTTACTAAGCTTTTTCTGAGCATCCACATTCGCATCAGCATCAGCAACAGCAGCCCACTCTCACTTTGGCACTGGTCCTCTGCTGATGTTAACGCCAACGCCGACGTCGCACAGTGTTTTACAAGACCCAAAAAAGGCAACATTTTTTGGCTGGCCAGTGTTTACAAACGATCGACATTTGTTTAACTTGATACACTCTAAATTGGATAATAGAAGATCAGCCTAGTAGATCTATGTTTATGGCTAAAATAGTATACTTAATAATCAGTATAACATGTAAAGACTTGTATTAAAATATGTATTAATCGAGAATCTTAGCTGTATAAATAAATAAATGTTTAAGTTATAATTACAGCAGTTTATCTTAGTTCTGTCTACAGCTTCAAAGTTTCTTTGGTTTACCTAATACTATTAAAATGTTCACATTTTAAATAAGTTCTATTTCTCTGAGTGTTATGTTTAAATATGTCGAAAGAAATTTATCTTATCTACTGCTTCTTTATCTTAGGCGTTATACTGCATTTATTTTTCGAAGTGTTGACGCAATATTCAGAGAAATGTTTAAATATATTTAATACACTTTGTGATTCTTTATCAAATGCTGATAAATAGCGTATTAAACTTTATTGTTGCCATAGAAATACTATAATTTAATTGAATTTTTATCAGTATAATATGAATAACACTATACTACTTTTTGTTTTCTTTGTTCATACATATAACTGGCTTAAAATTGTTAGCCTGCATAGAAACTTAAATTTCCTTGTCCTGCAACAATGTTTTAAAATAAAGAGCGAGCAATTTGTTTTTCCAATGAAACCCTTATGAACTTGTATTGCGATGGCTTCTATTAACTTTTAAATCAATTTGTTACACTGTGCGCCGTCACTGATGTTTTGCTCCTTGTTTTTGCTACGCTTTCGCTTTGTGTTTGTGCGCCGAGCTTTAGCTTTGGCTTCGCCTGCCTGCCTGCCTGCTACAACCGCCGCTGTTGCTTTCATGGCCTTGTGTGGCTGTGGCTGTTGTTTTTGTTATTGCCCAGTTTGTCACTGTGTGCGTGCGTGTGCTTTTTTGTTCGACTGCTGCCTTTGTGGCCTGGCCGAAGAACTACTACTGTACTTGGCGGCTTTCGCAGCCGCAGCCGCAACAGCAACAGCAGCAACGGCAGCAACAGCAGTAACAGCAGCCGCAGCGCCACACGGTTCGCAGCGACTGTGCTTTATTGCGTTTTATATCCTTTTTTGTTTGGCATCTTTGCCTCGTGCGTTCATTGCTGTTTGTTTGCGTGGAATTTCGTATTTTAAAATATTCATTTCATATTTATGCCTATTGGCCAACCCCTGTTCTTACACACAAGCACACACACACATACAGGTACATTGACAGCACGCACTTGATTTCGTTGCTGTTGTTGTGTTGTCTTATTATGTCATAATTTATTTGCAACAGGACACAGAAATCAACAATGCCGGAATTCGGAACAGCACCAGCCAATAATGAATCACATTTCATTTGATTTGCAGTACAAAAGCATGTGTCTTTCTCTCTCTTATTCACTCTCTGTGAGTGCGTGTGCATGTGTGTGCATGTGTGTATGTGTGTGTGTTTGTACGCACTGCACCGGCTTTTGTTGCCGCCATCGTCGCTGCCTGCGCGCCCCCGCGCTCTTCGCTGACGCACTAGCTTTGCTTTGTTACTACCTTTGTTGTGTTTTTTTGCATTTCCGCTTTACGCTTGTATTTCGCTGGCTGAGCCTATCAATTCTGTTTTATTTGTTATTTTTGCACACAAACACACACACACACACACTGACACACACACAAACGTACGCACGCTTCAACATTCGGCGACATCAACGACGTCGCTGCTGCCGCCGCTTAAATCAACAAATTACGAGTATTTTCACTGTCGCTCTCGACATAATTTTGCAGTTGTTGCTCCGTTGTTATTATTGTTGGTTTTTAGCATATTTGTTTGTTGCTTTGTGGCGCTTTGCGCGTGCATTAACAATAAAGATACAAACGCACACACACGCACAAACAGATACAATTATATTCGCCCAGCGCCAGTCGAAGCGCCGCTTGAATATTTACAACGCTGCACTGAGAATAATAATGCGAACTCGAACTCGCGACGTCGCCAGCGAGCAGCAAACACGTCCAAACAGTTTGTACGCCATTCGTGTACTGGGAGCTTTGGTCTGAACTGGCGGTGCCACTAACATGTTCGCACACACACACACACACACACACACATATATATATATACGCACACAAACAGAGACGGAGCGAGAGAAAGAGAGAACAGTCACACAGATACTCGTAAGCTTGCATTTGCCGGCAACTTTTGTTTTTGTTTGCGCTGCAAAAAGAAGAAACAAATTTCAATGGCAGCGTCAAAAGCTCGCCACCATGAATGAAAGTTTGCCATAAGCGAAACGGAAGAAAAACGATGCACAAAATAAACTGTCAGAACTTTTAATTCTGTTGGTGTTGCCAGATCAATAGGTATTATTGCTTAGGAAAATGCGCAGCGCTTAACTATATTTTTTTAATATTTCCCTATAAGTACTGTTTTAAAATTTCCTGATTAATTGATATAGTTCAGTAACTCTCAATTGCCGCATTGTTGTTAGTTATTTGTATGCAAAATTAATAGCAACATAATTTCCAGACTTTTAATCTTTTCATTAATAAAGGGTTAAGCTTTTTTAATTATGGCATTTCGGCATTGTCTTAAGAAAATATCGATATTCGATAACTTTATAAAAATTAAGTTTAACAACACTAAGCTCGTTAACATAGCAACAAGCTTCTTGTTATTCTATTTAGAGCGGTTGTTTTGAATATATTTTAAACTGAGCGCTGTTTTTTTAAATTTAAACTTTTATCAATCGGTTCAATTTGATAGACTTTGTAGTTTAGTACATTTTGGTTTTATTGGGCGTATATACTGCATGCAATACATGAACTGATTTTTACAATTGTATTTACGTGTATTTTTCATTAGTTTGCTTGACTGTATTAATCAAAGGATTGCATTTAAATGAGGTGTCGGTCTTTGTGTGTGTGCTGGTGTTGTCGCTGTTCTTAAGAAACTAGTTCGTATCCGATCGTGGCGAACGTGTCGATTGTTTCTTGGACTTTTTATGCTTGCGCTTCTTGGTGTCGTGGCTGCTTTCACGCTTGACGCGACTGCCTGACGGCTCCTCCGGATCGCGCTCCTCCTCCTGCAGCTTCTTCAGAGTCTCAGCCTTCAGACGCTCCAGCTCATTCAACTCTCGCGTGGTGCGCTCCTTTTCAAGTTCATCCTGTCGCTGCTTCTCCGCGCGGCGCTCCTCCTCCTTGGCTATCTCCTTGCGCATATGCTCCTTGAGCAGCAAAGCTGCCTCTACGCGCTTCTGCATTTTCTCGCGAGCTGCCTTATCCTTATCCTCGGACTCCGCCGCCGACACGGCCGACGATCCCTTGGGCGGACTGCGTTCCCTCGAGCGACGCTCCTGCGACCGGCGACCATGGCGTGGGCGGCTGGCGCTGCGCGACCCGCTGTGCCGCCGGCCGCGACTGCGGCTACGTTTGCGCTCCGCAGACGCATGGCGCCTGCGTTCAGGCGATTCCCGACGCTTGCGATCCGGACTCGATTGACGTTTCCTCAATGGCGACTCCGGTCGTCTTTTCTCGGGTGACTCCTGGCGCTTTCTGGCCGGCGATTCCTGGCGTCGACGCTCGGGCGAATCCTGGCGTCGGCCACGACTGCGTGAGCCACGCTGACGTTCTCTGGAACGCCGGCGTTCCACCGGCGAGCCGCGGCTGCGAATGGGCGAGAGCGGAAAGCGATTGCGGAACTCGTTGTCTGGCGTACGCTGACGACGACCCTGTTCAGCGAAGGGATTTCGACGGTTGCGGTTGATTTGATTGTGGCCCATGTTGCCGCTATTGTTGTTGTTGTTGCCGCCGCTGTTGTTATTATTGTTGCCATGGCGACGCGGAGGTGAGCGCTGCTGGCGCCGCGGCGGCGACCGACGGCGTTGAGCGGACCGAGAGCGACTCCTATTGCGATTGCGGGAAGCAGAACGTTCGCGACTGCGCTTGGGTCTCTCCCGTTCGCGATTCTTGTCCTCCGGCTTGCGCTCGTCGCGCTTGCTTCGATTCTCAGCTGGCGGCTGCTCCACTGCCTTTGGGCGTTCCTGCTCCTTGGCAGGCGCCGACGCCTTAGACTCGCTGTGCTTGCGAACGGATTTTATGGTCTCCGGCTCGGGCTCACTGTCTGTCTGCTGTTCGTAGTCCAGGGCGTTCATATCGACGGATTTGTGTCGCTTTAGTGGCGCATGCTCTTTGGGTTTCTCCTTTTCGTGCGTTTCCTTTTGCCTTTCCTTGCCGCGCTCCGAGTCCTTCTGCGCATGAGCTTCGCTGTGCTTGGCGCCGCTGCTGTTGCTCGGCTGCGGCTGTTTCTGTTTTGTGGGCGTCTTTTCGGGCGTCACCTTGCCGCCGTAGGTGCTGGCGTGTGACAGTTCAAAGTAGGACTTTTTTGGATCCTTGGAAGCCTCCTCGTGCCGCTTTTTGCGCTCCAGCTCACGACGCTTTACCTCCTCGTCGCGCAGCTTGTTCTCCTCCTCCATACGCTCCAGGTCGGAGAGTTTTATGGTACGCTTCTGCGCGTGCTTCCAATGCGGCGGCGTTATGCTCTTCGATCGGCTGCGCGATGGCGTTCGGAAGCGCTGCATATTAACGTAAATATAAGTATAAATTCTTTATGGTACTTGATTTGTGCTTACAAAGACGCCACGTCCTTTGACAATGCGTCCACTGCGCGATGTGGGCACCTGCTTTTTCGACCAGCCAAACGCGTTGCGATTGCGCTCCCTGCCCCTTTCACGATCATCGCGTTCCCGTTCCCTTTCCCGCTCACGGTCCTGTTCGCGTTCACGCTGACGGACATCGCGACCGCCGCGATCCTCGCGCGATCTGGAACGCTCCCCGCGCATTAAGAATTTATTTGAAACCTGCAAAATATACAGATGGAAAGGATTTTAGTGGGGGATTTCAATATGAATTTAACGTTATTTCCAATTTAGTGCCCTCATCGGAACCAGTTTATGTTATTTAATACCTCTGGAATCTCGCTGGGATCAATTTTTGTCAGCGTTACCAAGGGATGAACTTCGCCCTCCTCTTCAGTGTGGTCCTGGCGTCCATTTCCACGTGCAGCACGTCCCGAATCACTGCTTAAGTTGGTCAAGTATGTGACTTAAGAAATGCATTTAACGCGCAAATTTAACATACTTCTCACTCTCGCTAGACTTGGAATCTTTGCGTGAACGCTTCTTCTTTAGCTTGTCCTTGCGTTGCTTGGCCTCGACCTCTTCATTCTCGCTCTCCGATTCTTCTGATGCCGAGGAACGCTTTCGGCGTTTCTTATCCTTTTTTGCTGCTAAACATAGGGTATTCAAGTTCATTAGCTTGCGGCTAAAGCGACTGTAACTCACCCTTTATTTGCTTGACCAGCTCGCCGCAGTTGATTATGGCCGCGTCCTGCAGTGGGCGCGAATTGCGATCGATGGGCAGGTCCTCTAACTGTCGCACCAAATCCTGACCGGATAAAACTTGACCGAATACAACATGGATACTGCAAGTTCAAAATAAAGAAAATATACTTGTTGGATTAGTTTTATAAATATATTATATTATTATTTATACTTATTTTCTAAGTTAAGTGGACATCATTATGCATGCATTTTAACTATTATCTATGTTAGGTTGCTTAAATTAATTGTTAATAAAAGATTTTCACTTACTTGTCCAAGTGTGGCGCAGGCTGTGTTGTACTACAATGAAAAACAGAAGAGAAGAAAAATTTTCTTTACACATTGCAAACTTGTTCGGTTTGTTGTTTGGTTGTTGGTAGCGATTTGTTGTTGTTGTTTTCTATTGTCGTTGTTTGTTGTTGTTGAGTTGCGCTTGTTGTTGGTGCAGCTGCTGCTGTCGCTGTTGTTGTCAGCTGATGAAGACAATGTTCGTGCAAACAACAAACTAGAAAGATATCAAGTCGAAGACGGGCCACACGCAACGACAACGGCAACCGAGCCCAGTCTGGATCGGCAAGCGGCTAGCGGCAGCATCACTTTGGGCCATGGTCATCTCATCTCTCCTATCAGCGATTCAAGCCGCCAGGAGAGCACCTTGCCAAAACCTTTTTTGCTTTGTGGTTGCCAGGGACAGCCGAGTGAAGGGGAACGGCGAACGGCGGCGACGGCGACGGTCGCTGCCTCGGCATCAGCTACGCCAAAATGCACCCACAGACACAGACACACACACACACACACACGCGCGCGCGCACACACACACAGGGATGTGTGTATGCAAAGGCCGGCGTTGGGTTGAAGGGGAAGTGAGTTGGCGTCGGCGTCGTGGTGGGTGTCGGTGGGTGCTCGGTCTGCTCGCTGGTCAGAGATAAGGCATACACTCGCTATACGGCAATAGATCAATGAACAACAACAGAACTTTAAATAGATATGCAAAGAACAAGGTAAAAGATTTATGTATGAATTCATTCGTATTGTATGGCTGTAAAAGAAACTTTAACAATTGATAAGGATTACAAAGATCGCAACATTAAGCGCAGCCACGCAGGACGCCACAACGAACCCACTTACATAAAGAACTGTGACCCGTTTGTGTTCTTGCCGCGATTCGCCATCGACAGCAGAAAGGGCCGATCGTGCTTTTTGTCAAAGCTTTCGTCTGTAATATAAGTGAAAATATTTATGTTTATATTTTATGGAAATGATACAAATAAATATCTAAAAACATGTTGTTGAATTTGTAAAATGTGTATATCATATGTAGATAATGATTATTATATTCGTTTTTATTTAAATACTCAAATTCAATTCTGAAAATTATTAAAGTGTTCACGGACTTTTCCCATGAAAATCTCTAATTACCGTTAGCATTGGCTGCTGTTCACTAAAGCGAATACGACGAAATTAAAATTTATCTTTGGCTTTCTTAACACATTATGCGTTTGGTTTTGCACTTTAATCTGAGTTTATCAGTTACTTTATTTATAATAAACTCATAACCTCATATTTTTAACTACTTTTAAAAATATTCTTCCACAGTCGACGCAAAACAATCAACTAGGGAGTTTGCTGATAATAAAAACAATTTGCTTGGCCCAGAGGCAATGAAGAGGGGCAGTTAAGATAATTGAAGTTATCGTTTTAATGCACTTTAATCATGCAACAATCAGAGGACGAAAGCCCTGTCAGCTGAATGTCAAAATTGTGTGTATAATTTCCGTAATGGAATCGAACTGTTTAATAGCAGTTGGTGTGTATGCATGAAAGCGTGTGTATATACATACGTACGTACGTACGAACAAACACACACACACACACACAGCATACCGTGGGCATAAACTTACCCTCGAAAGTGCCGCCATAAATTGATTCGCCGCCGGTTCCGTTGCCTGCACTAAAATCGCCCGCCTGCACCATAAAATCCTTGACCACGCGATGGAAGATGACACCTTTATAGTGCAGCCGTTTGCCAGTCACAAGTCCGGTGCCCTTCTCGCCCGTGCACAGCGACCGAAAGTTCTCAACTGTCTTGGGCGCAACATCGCCGAAGAGCTCGAAGACGATGCGACCGATGCTCAGGCCGCCGAGCGTTACATCGAAAAAACAACGCGGTCGCGTTACACTCGCGTCCCGCCTACTGACCGTCATGTTTTTCAACTAAATGTTACCGATTTGTATATTTTTATTGATAAGTTTTCACGTTGCACAACTTTTTCTCTCTTTTTTTTCTTCTTTTATGTGATTAGCTCTGCGTTTGCAAACGTACAGGGCTGCCAAACAACACAGAGATGAATATGTTCATATATAATTTGTAACGAGGGCTACCCAGGCTGTGCTGGGAACGGTTTCTAGTTCGCCGGTTCCCTTACATTAGTTCCGCCTGTTATCGGTTTTTGTTATTTGAATGCTCTTAAGAGTAGATTATTTAAAAATACTAATAATTGTATTATATATAAGCAGATATTATTTAATACAAATATATTGAATGTATATTTACTTCTATTTTCTTTAAGATAGATTCAACGTTATATTAAATAATTTGGGTACACAAATCTCTAAACTTTAATTGCACATACACAAAAATAAGTGTTGTTAACAGGACAACAAAGATGCAAAGGTTTTACAATGGGGGGGCCAACAGAAAGCGGGAATAAAGCTCTCTTGCAGTAACTGTTGAACTTAGGCTAAATATAAGTATATAATTTGGTAAAATACATAGAACATAACGCTCCATCCAATGCGGTCAATAAAATGGAATTCTTCTTCATGGCGGGCTTGCTCCGGCGGCACCTACTCAACGGTCACGGACTTGGCCAGATTGCGGGGGCAATCAACGTCGCAGCCACGCAGCACGGCAATGTGATACGAGAGCAGCTGCATGGGAATAACAGTGAGAATGCCCTGCAGACAGTCGACGGTGCGGGGTATCTGCAGCGAGCGCGTGGAGAAGGCCATTGTCTCGGCGTCGCCCTCCTCGCAGATCAGTATGGGCCGACCCTTGCGCGAGGTCACCTGCTGCAGTGCGTTCATGCACTTGGTGTAGACGGGATCGCGCAGCACGATCATCATCACGGGCATCTCGTCATCGACGAGGGCCAGCGGGCCGTGCTTCAGCTCGCCGGCCAGAATGCCCTCGCTGTGCATGTAGGTGAGCTCCTTCACCTTGAGCGCGCCCTCCAGGCAGGTGGCGAAGTTGAAGCCGCGGCCCATGATCAGCAGCGACTTGTGCTGGTACAGCTCCTTGGCCAGCTGCTGCACTTGCGAGTTCAGCTGCAGCACCGTGCGAATGTGCATGTCCAGCTGGGACAGTCCGGATATGATCTCTAGGCGGCGCTGCTGCAGCGACAGCCGATCCTCGGACATGACCAGCGCGAACATCACCAGCGATATGAACTGCGAGGTGTAGGCCTTGGTCGAGGCCACGCCTATCTCCGGGCCGGCATTGATGTGGACGCCGCAGTGCGACTCGCGGCAGATGCTGCTGCCCACCGTGTTGGTGATGCCCACGATGAGCGCGCCGCGCTGCTTGCAATAGCGCAGCGCCATCAGCGTGTCCGCGGTCTCACCAGACTGCGAGATGAAGAAGCAGACGTCGTCCCGATAGATGGGCGTGTTGCGGTCGAGAAAGTCCGAGGCCAGCTCCACCATGACGGGCAGCTCGGTGAGCTCCTCGAGCAGCTGGCGCGTGGCCACCGCGCTATGATACGAGGTGCCACAGGCGATGAGCATGAGACGCCGACAGCGCTTGATCTCCGGTATGTACTCCTTGATGCCGCCCAGGACGACCGTTTGGGTGTCGAAGCGGACGCGTCCGCGCATCGTGTTCACCACCGACTCGGGCTGCTCGAAAATCTCCTTGAGCATAAAGTAGTCGTAGTTGCCCTTCATGATCTGCTGTATTTCCATTTTCAGCGTGATGATCTCACGCGCATGCGGATCATCCGAGGACTTGTTGAGCCGATGTATGCTCAGGGTGCCGTTGCGCTTGACGGCGGCCACGTCATCGTCCTCCAGGTAGATGACGCGATTCGTGTGCTCGATCACCGCCGAGGCGTCCGAGGCAAAGAAATACTCGACCTCCTTGTGCTCCAGTGGCTGGAACTCAGCGCTGACATCGACGCCGCCGCCGCTGGGCAGCAGCTGGAACTGCGCCTGGCCGTGCGGCCTATGCGCCTTGGTGTACAGAATGGGCACATGATCCGTGGCCAGCTTCGTCTTGGCCTTGATGCCCACCAGCAGCGGCGAGCCGCGACGCGAGGCGACGCACTCACCGGGAAAGTGGCGCGACTTGAACGCAATGGCGAAGGCGCCCTCGATCTGCTGGATGGCCTGCTCGACGAGTTCGCCGAACGTGTAGCCGGGATGCGACTGCCACAGGTGGTGCACCAGCTTGGCAATCACCTCCGTGTCCGTGTCCGACTCGAACACGTAGCCACGCTTCTCCAGCAGCGTCTTCACGTCCTTGTAGTTGGTTATGATGCCGTTGTGCACCACCACGAAGCTGTTCGCCTCATCGGAGCGTTGCGGATGCGAGTTCAGCTCGGAGGGCACACCGTGCGTGGCCCAACGCGTGTGCGCGATGCCAATATGTATGTCCACGGGCAGGTCGTAGCCCTCGCCCTGACATTGCTCCGCAATGGCCTCCTCCAGCACCTTCACCTTGCCCGTGCGCTTGACCAGCAGTATTTCGTCGTGATCCGTGCTGCCAGTGGGCGCATCGATGGCCAGCCCGGTGGAGTCATAGCCACGATACTCGAGCCGCTTGAGGCCTTGCACGAGCAGCTCCAGAACCTGCTGGCGCGACTTGGGCGTTAGGTAGTTGAGATAAGCGAAGATTCCGCACATTTCCTAATTCACTTTTTCGGTTGCTGCTGTTTTTGGGCCACGTCGACTGCACTCTGCTTCTTAATGTAAACTGCGACGATTATGAGGCGATTCCGCGGAACTGTTTTTTTTTTGTTCTGCGAGTGATAAATTGCGGCACACACACAACCTTTCTCTCGCACACACATACGATGTAATCAAAGCTAGCAGCTGACGTGCGCAATGTAAACAAAAAAAAAAAACG
The DNA here is from genome assembly GCA_004143845.1 of Drosophila lacertosa. NCBI lineage: Eukaryota > Metazoa > Arthropoda > Insecta > Diptera > Drosophilidae > Drosophila > Drosophila lacertosa. The sequence continues at coordinate 263,513 of SCDZ01000121.1, forward strand.
ATGCACTCGTTTGTCTGTTGTTGTTGCTGGCCGCTTGCGACAGCACCTTTGGTAGATAAGCTTACATTGCTGCAGCGGCAGCTGTCACGACCATGGGCAGCAAACACACATAGCGTTCAATTTACCTAATTAATCAAATAAATGTTTTTAAAAACAACGCTAAGAAACGGCAGCGTTGCCATACAACGTCAATTGCACACAAATGACATGCGAATGGCAAGCGAAGAAAATATAGCCCAATCGATAAGTCGAGCACACGAGCACGATGGTAATAGTAATAACGGCCCTGCTCTTTTCCTTTTCGACCGCGACGGGTAAAAAACCACATGTCTTGCTCGGTATCCGAGATTTTGTGAAATTATGCTGCAAAGTGCTGTTAAAACATAAACAAGTGCTTAACGTGTCAACCAGTAACTGAATAACTTTGCAATTTGTTAAAAACTGTGTGAATTGATTGCATTCGAGCTAATTCGTAACCAAAAAAAAAAACGTTCTTACAACCAACCCATCAGCGCGTGAGTGAGCGAGAGCAAGAGCGAGTGCGAGTAGTGAGAGTGCGAAGAGTACGGCAAATACGAAGCAAAGCATACGAAATAAAAACAACAACAACACAGACGTGAAACGTTAGCAAAGCAAAGAGCAAAGCTAAATTCTCGAATTGTGTATTAATATTTGTAGTTTTGCTATCGTGTTGTTTTCGTCGATCTTGCCGTTGCGATATACACGTACATACATATTGTGATATAAGTTCTTGGTGCGTACATTTTTGTTTATATGAAAAAAAAAGAAATACGAGATTTGTGGGTGTGTGTACATCATTTTGAAATTTGAGCTTAAAGAATAGTGCAGTTAGTGCTGTCAGACTGCATACGGAACAGCTGTTCGCTAGCCAGGGCTGCACAAAATGCAAGCGTTGTTCTTGCATAACCACGTTTGCGGCTTTTTTGTGTGTTTTGCCAATGTACATTCTTCTTCTTCTCCATGTAATAGTATTCGCTGCTCATTCTGCCTTTTGGAGTTTACGTTTTGCTGCTATATTCGCTATTGCGTCGCATTCAAATTTATTGTTGTTGCTAGTTTCATAGTCAAAGGCAATATTTTTCAAGCAGGTTGGCAGCGCTTCCAACTAAGCGCTTGTTGCTTTTTACGCTACTGTTTCGTGCTAGTGTGGGGGGCTCATTCTCGTCTTAACCTCACTTGTGACGGCTGCATAATATTATACTTTGCGTTGCGCTGTGTTCTTCTATCAAGTTATCAATTTTGTCGCGGCTCATTTTAAGCATATAATGCACCATTTCTGAGGCGAAATCCAGCGAGGGCGAAAACAAATAAATAGAAATTTAATTCGTAAAGCAGCGTGAAATAAAACTAAAATTCAAATTTGTATGTGTTGCAGCAGCAGCAGCAGCCAGCTTCAGGCTGGACGCGGGCAGGGGGGCATACGGGCCAGTGCTAGTGCATAAACGTAAGCCGCATGCAGGTGACTTTTCTTATGTGAATGCGAAGACGAGTGTGCGTACGAGTGTGTGTTTGTGAAATAACAGAATAACAACAATAATAACAACAACCAATTAATGTGATTTATTACGTTTTGCAAATTTACAGTTACAGCAGCTCGTTTGTTCGAATTCGTTGATATATATATTTTATTGTCTGGCAAGGAAGCACCAAAGAGTTTCCCTATCCACCAACAACAAATACAACAACAACGTCATCAGAGCAGCCGCAGCCGCAGCAGAGCCACAATCTGGAGTAGCGCAACGAGAGCTGCCTACTCAGAGAATAGCAGGAGCAGCAGCAGCAGAAGCAGGTATAAAAACAGAAGAGGACAATATGTCCAGCAGCAAGGAGGATGTCTCTGCCGGCGCCGGCGCCGCTGCCGCTGCCACAGGCAGCGCCTCGACATCATATGCCAACGTTGTGCAGAATCTGGACAGCAAGAAAGCAGTTGCCGCAGTCGCCGCTGTTGTGACCGCCTCTGCTGTTGACAACAAGGAGAATCAACCGAATTTGAAATCCCTTAAATCGTGGAGCGAGGAGACCGCCGCTGCCGAGGCCGCCGTTGAGGATCTGCCCAATGTGGGCGAAAAACGAGCTGCCGCCGGTGGCGATAATACCGCTGAGAACTCATCGGAATTGGACGACAATAATGATTTTTTGCCGGTGCTATCGCATCATCGGCGCGATCGCAAAAAGGCACGCAAGGATAAGCCGGCTCCGCGCGAATATCGCGACAAGCAACAGCCGCCAACTGGAGGCAGTGGCCCTGGTCCGGTACAGGGTCAGGGCCAGAAGTCGGCGCCCGGTCGCCGCCTGCCCGGCGGCAGCGAAGCCGATGTACGCAAGCAACAGGCACGTCCACGAGCACCGCGTGGCAACAGTCCACGCAAAAATTCGGGCGCTTCGGCCAACAACGGCAACAACAGCGGCAAGTCGCAAAAGATAGAGCGCAAGTCTGACACCTCGCCCAGCGCCAGTGTGGAGGCCAACAGCAGCAGCAACGAGGCCAAAGCCGGCGACACCGATGTCCAGACGGGCACCTCGACCGCCGCCGCAGCAGTCGCAGCTGCGCCACAGCCAAAACGCTTCATAGCAGCACCGCCGCCAAAGGTCAACGCTTGGAAGGTAAGTCCACAAATACTCTTTCAAACTAAACACTTCCCAGCCCTGGTTTAAAAGATGATTCAATATTAAAACAGTTGTCATAGGTTCGGTAAACGGTGCTTACTACTTAGATTTGATTTGCGAATATAAATAAAACCTTTTTCCTACCTTCTGTCATCTCAGTAAATTCATTGAATATCTATCTAACGCCTGGTAATATTAATTAATGTCTTAATGTAATTATTATTATTTCTGATATATTTCGAAATATTGAACTTAGAGCCGTTTAAATTGGAATTTTCTTAATCTAGACATTTTTAATATCCAAAACAATTTAATATAACATTTCCATACAACATTTCAACAAACCCATAATATATATTTACATGTTCAAAAATACATTTTGCTATACAAATTTTTAAATAGTTGAATTGAATATAAAATGATGAAAATAGCAGGTTTTATGTTCAAAATGTGTTAAAAAACAAATATCTTTTATACAGAAAAATGTATGCTCAATTTCTTTGCTAAGCTAAAACGTTGTTAATTCTATTAATAAGAGTGCTTTAGTCATAATTTGAAATATGTACATGTATATTTTTAATGAAAAGTTAGGTCTGCTCAGAAATGACGGCATATCTGTGGTACTCAACATCATAGCATTGGCTAAGGGATGGGTTGGGGAGGAGGGAAAGAGGAATGCCCATAAACGACAATGTTTTTATAGTTGTTGTTGTTGTTGTTGTTGTTAAACTGTTGGTAAACAAATGTGCGTAGAATGGCGCAAACACAGAGAGCTAGGCATAACAACTGATAAACACAACAGCAAAGCGAGACATAATGAAGACAAAAACAGACAAACTGGAAACACGTTTTATTCATTGTTGCTGTTGTTATAGCTGCCATTGTTTATGTTGGTGTTGTTGATATCATTATTATCATGATTACAAATGTATAGCATAACAGCATTTACTTTGGCTGCACTCACATTGCATAATATTGAGTAGAAACAATTTGTCAAAACAAATCGAAAGCAGAAACAGAAGAATACAAAAATCAAATTCAATTTCTTTTCTTTTGCTTTTTTGTTTTTGTTTGGTTTGTTTTACTTTTTCTGTATTATGCAACAGCCAAAAGAATGAAGCCAGCGCCGGCGAGAGAAACGACGAACCCCATAAAAATACGCCCACAACAATAACAACAACAACAGCAAGCAATCGGTTGTCTTGTCTTGTCTCTTGAGCGTAAGAAGAAGACATCGAGATGCTTGGAATAGAAATAATTTGGTTGTTATTGTCTTCTTTGTTTTCTGCGTTGTATTCTTCTTTGAATTTTCATTCGCTGTTCGCACATCAAATGTATTTATTCGTTTGCGTTTGCCCAGTTGAAAATTATTTTTTGGTTTTAGCTTTTCTTTTTTGCATTTATCCACACAACCAGCGAGAGAAAAAGTAAAAATGTACAGTTATAAATAAATGTCAAGGTCAGCAGCGCTTGACAGTCGCGTCAGCATCGTTGCGGCGGCGGCGTCGGCGTCAACGTCAGCAATTGTCGTTTGTTGTCGTTTTTCATACAACGAAAATCAAGAGGCAAAGTAAACATCAATATTTTGATTTGGAAAGAAGTGCAGCAGCGAAAAGGGATACAATAACAGCATAAAAGGTGTGGCAAATATTTGTGTATTGTGTGTTGTGTGCCTTATACATAAGCATATGCAAAGTCACCACAAAAGATTCACTTTGAAATTCACACATACTGTAATTCTGCATACTTCTTAAACCACCCTCGAATTATTTCAGCATTATGCAAATATTATCATGCAAATTAGACTAATTAAGAAGCTTGAAGATTCTTAAAACAGTTTCGCTGTTGCCGAGGTGAACACCTTCATAGCAACAATAACAACAGTTACTCTCGCTTTTGTTTCCGTTGTTGTTTTTGCTGTTTTTGTTTTTGGCTGTCACACTGGTTTTGACTGTCGCTATGGCGGCTGTTCTTGTTTTTAACTACCGACAACGCGTCGACGCTGCCGCCGCTGCACCGCAACGCAGCGCTGCGCTGCGAATTCAAATACAAAAGTAAAAAACCCAACCAGTTGACGTGTGCCGCTTCAATCGTTCGCAACGTGCGCCATAGCATCATCAGTATTGCCATTATAGACTCCAAAGACTAACAACGGTCACCCTAATTCGTTATCTTGTTGAAATTGGCAGCACGTGTGCTTTGCTCACCACACCTCTGTATGTGTGTGAAGTGGTGAATTATGTATTCGCTCTAAGCCAACGCGATTAATATTCACTATAAACAAATTAGAACAATCTACATAAGCAAACAGGAAAATGCAAACGTGGATTTGAGTACTTGTTGAATATCATCAACGTGCTTCATTCTCGCTGTCGTTCTCTCTTTCTCCGACTCTCTCTCTCTCTGCGCTTTACTTTGTATGTGTTTATTTCTGATTGTGTCCACTTATATGCCTTCGAAATATTACGAATGGCATACCGTAAAAGCGACTTGCTTTTCTAAAGCAATAGAGATACGAGTTTGTGTGCATGTATACACAAATATGAATATGCAGCACAGAACGGTTTGAAATTACAGAGATAAAGGCAACGCAGCAAGTAAAGATTGTTAACGACAACGGGAAATAGCAACAACAACAGAAGAAGCAACATCAACAATAAACATGAAAACGAAAGTAAATATGCAAAAACCTTAATAACTGATGAGTTTACACAAAAATGCAAAACCTACCTTAAGATTGGTGTACAAATTAGAGTCAAGTAATTTATTCGTTTCAAAAAATATTTACATGTATGCACATACATTACAGATAAGGATAGTTCAGGACTGAGTATGTTGGGATTTTGGGATTGTGTTAATGTAGAGATTCTTGACACATACTCGTGAACGAGAGTGGATGAATTATTTTAATACTTAAGTCAAATTTTTTTGAATTGATTAAGAAACCTTAATATAAGGAATTTGGCTAACATAGGTACTTATTGATACACCCTCGTGTACTATATTTGGCTACAATTCACAACTTGTTCAGGGTCAAACATCTATATCTTTTAGACGTAAAGCTGCCAAATTTCGCAGACAATGATAACATTTTAAGATTGTTTTAACTGTTCTCTATATTGTATATAGTATATGTAGTCTCTATAAGTTAATAAATACAGGTTTGTGTCTTTATAAAAGCAGTTATCACTCTTCTATCACCGATCAGTTTCACATCGTCGCACACACAGAATTGTCGATATTAAATATCAAACACAAACTGATATGTAAATAAATCTTAGCTTCTATTTGATTTCTGGTTAGCAGAGCATCTGTTGCCGCTTTTAATTTTCTGTTATTATCTTTCTTCTCATATCGTTTTCAATATATCCATTGTGTGTGGGAGCTCCTTTATCTGCGCATATGTATTAATATATACATATATTTATAATATGCCTGATCGCTTAATGTGGACTTTTCTTTCTTTCTGTCCATCCCGCGTCACTGTTTTAAATCTCTTTTTGCTTCCTTGTGCAATAAATTCCGTACTACGTGTAAGCTATTTCTTTGTATGATTTGTAATGGGTCAAAAAAATATCATTATTTATTTTCGTCATTGTTTATAACTATCTTTCAAAATCTAAATAAATGCATGTCTAGAAAAATTAATTTTAAAGTTTTTATACACCTGACCCATAGTATAAGTAGCGTATATTCAAAGTATATGCGAACTTAAGGTGACAAAAACAATTCTGTCAAGTATAGAAATTCTGTATGCCTGTTACCATGTTTAATCTTAGTAATATACCAAGAAGTTGCCGGTTAGCAACGTTATCCGTATCACTTTAGGGAGGTATTTTTGTTTGAGCGTTAAGTGTTAATAACAATATACTATATAACACCTTACCTATAAAGAAATTTAACACGCTTATAAAACTTTGTGTTGCTCTTCTATAGCACTAAAACATTACCTAATTTGTGAAAACCTAGTAGAAATGTGTTTAATAGCTTTATCAAAAATGGTTTCCTTTTTCTTCAAAAGATATTCGCTTGGTTTCATGTATTTTGGTCAGTTGTAATTTAGCTTAGTTTTTATTTACAACTTGGTATTTAAAGGCATTTATCTTGTCACAAGTTAAGGCAACATTGTTGTAAAATCATCGTATGTTGTGATATCTTATCTGTTTTTTTTTTTATTAGATGATTACAAATTTGTGTACATTTGTTGTAAGGGGCAACAAAAAAGCTGGGTAACTAATTTGTTCAACAGTTTGTTATCGCTGTTAAATACCGTTCGAAACCATTTATATAATTTATTTACGACTTAAAATCAATCAATCGGCGTAATACTCTCACTTATTCATCAAGGTCCCATTTTTTGCACACATTTTTACGGGTTCTGATAACGAATTGAATAAATAAATTTGTTTTGTTTGATTTAATAATAGGTTGACATTCGCGTTTTGTTAGTCATTGTTCAAAACATCTAAATGATGTAGATACTTAAGTAACATTTTAGTTTTTAAACAATACTTTTAAGTCTGCAAAATGAAAACCGGCGTCGAATACTTCTCTGGGTCTTAAAGTTAAGACCATTGGGGGTCTCTATGTATGCCAGCTACGCAGTTGACTGGCGCCTACCGCAAGCTTAAAAACAAAACAACAATTACGCCTACACACACCCACAAAAACCACATACATACATATACTGTTAGTTGCTTTGCTGCCTTGTGCTGGCTTCAGTTCGTCAACTTGTGCTTATCAATTTTCTAATTGCGTAAAATCCAATAAAAAAAAGCTCTTAAAATAGCAAGCAAGTAAATAAAAATGGCCATAAATTTGTTTGCGTTTCTCAAGTGTTGACCTTTTTCTTTCAATATTTCAATCTATACAATTTATTTGTATAAATGTTAGTTCTATGCATTCCCATTCGTCAGCATGTTGATAAGACCTGTTCCCTATTTCTGGTCGTTGGTCTGGCGAGCGTTCAATTAGTACAAAACCTGCTTAGCTGTTTACCCTCCCCAACCTCCCCCCTGATGTAGTTGTTAAATTTGCTTGGAGCACGTTTTCCAGCTGAAATGTTACTTGATTTTATTTTATTTTTGCGCTTTTACATAACGACTTTTGCGGCCGGCAAACTGATTCAATTTACTGAAACGTAGAAAGAGCACCAAATGCACCGCGCCCCCATCCCAGACTAGACTGGGGTATGTGGGTCTTTTAGCACGTTTTTTGCTATTGCCACTTGTTTTGTATCTTTATACGATTTAGTTTGTAAGACCCGCCTCGGCTCTTGATTCTGTTGCCCACTTTAGGTGCATTTAAAATTGTTAAATATCATTAGAATCGCCTCAGTTGTGCTTTAGCAATCGTTCGATGTGGAACTATATAAATTAAAACTATTTTTTTTATATATCTGCTTTATAATCAGATTTTCAAGTGTTGCATTCACAAATTAAAACTTTATTGCGTATTTATAATTGTGTTTTGCGAAAGGCAAGTTAATGTTTTGTTTTGCAAATATTCTCAAGGTTCTGCCAGTCGTGATATTAATAGTTATGTTAATTAACTAGAGAATGAATGATGATGATTAATGCATACGAATTTTCGATTCGATTATCTCTCCTCTTTTAATCAATGACCTTGAATTATCTGAACACTACGTACAAATTATATACTAATCTAAGTGCAATCGTATTTTATATTTAACATTTTATTTTTATATGGCAAATACGTCAGAGCTAGGGGGTTCAAATGTCTCGATAGAGATAAGAACAATATAAATACAAACGTATATATTTTCTTTAAGTAAATGTACTTACAACAATTACTTAAACAACACGCTATAAGCACGTGGACTGGTCTTTTGGGAAAATGTTTGAGTGGAAAACTACTGACACCAATGGCATTTTCAAGCATGACTCATTTGGATGTCCTGCACTTGCTGCTGCCTGCTGAGTCATAGGGAAAGCTACATTATTTGACTTGATTTTTATTTGACGAAGGCCCGAAATTTGTTTACGTGCTGCGAGTCGCATTTGTGGAATCTTGGATTGGACACAAAGAACGCAATTTAATTAATTTTCTTAAATATGAGTACTATATATGACAGACTTTTTTTTTATACTTATATTGTATATATACACGAAAAAGAAAAAGTAATACAACGCGCAACTCATTGAGTTGCTTCTCTTGCTCTTTCGCTCCGCTCTTCTTAATTCGGTCTCTTGCAGGGCGAGTTTTCCAACTACCCGCGGTTGCTGCGTCTGTGGCCTACGTGCCGAAAATCACATGTTGTTTGTTTTGCTGCTTTTTTCATTACTTTATTTTACAGTTACAAACTGCTGCGAGCGAGATAGCATGTGTTTATGTTTACTGCCAAATGTTGTTTTGGTTGCTTGCGTGTTGTTCACCTGTTAATTATTCTGTTGATATTTGTATCCAAAGCTCATAATACCTTCGAGCCACATCGAAAACAATGTGTTTAGTATAGAAAATGCGTATAAAAACACAAACAGTCAACGTGCACGTAGTGCTTAATATGCATACATAGAAAACCTGTATCCATCTATTATACAGGGGGCTCTGGACGCTGCGCTGTCGCTCGCTGCCTTGGCCCCGGCGAATTGCTTTGCTCTCGCTGTGCTCTTAATCTCGTTCTCTCTCACTCGAACTCACGCATAAAATAACCGGCGCATCGGCTGTTTTTTGTTTTTATTTTGATTTGCCTTTATGTTCGTTGTTGCTTTGTAAAACCAGTTGTAGTTGTTGCTGTTGCTCGGCCCTCTTTGTCCACTGCCGTTGCGAGAGCGGTGCTGTTGTTGCTTTTGTTGTTTTCAACATTCGTTATGTTCGTTTTTGCTCACGTAGTCACCGCGTGCACAGCGTACTGCGACAGCGGCTGCGACGCGCGAGTAGCGGCCGAGTTGTTGTCATCGCTTTTGGTGCGCTAGTCGCGGACAGAATTCAACCAACAGCTAAAGAGAACGGACGCGTTTTTAAAAAAGTGCTCCACGCCAGCTAAAAATAAATACATAGCCATTTGTTTAAACAATTTGTGAGAGTGAGAGCAACAACAGCGACAACAACAATTGATCCAATTTATATGTATGCGTTTTGTATGAACAGCAAAACAAGCAAACTGTGTGTGAGATAAGATTGAAAAAGAACTGTTTGCAGTCGAATTAAATTTAAAATTATATAGAACGTGTTGCCCTTTAGATTAGTGGCCAGTTGTGAGCATTTCTAAAAGTTTAAGGTAATTTTATATGTGTGCATGTTTTAGAATATATCTATATAATTGTGTGTATCTTGCCAACGAACGAACGGTATCTGGGTTAGGGACACTCCCCAAGCTGAATGGCCGCCTGCCTTGAAATTCTAGGTTATGTTGAAAGTTGTGTGTGAGCATAAAATAAAAGGAGAGCAAAGTTGAATACGATTTTTCAATCAAACGTTCTGACGTACACATTTTGAGTAAACATATAAATGCAGCGAAGTTTTAAAATGGTAATTAACTTAATTTTTGCAAATTTCTTACATGCAGATATCAACAAAACAAGTGGGCAGTCCCAAAGCTGGCAGCTCGCCATTGGACAAACGCGTCTTGCAGCCAAAGGCGCAACAGCAGCATCAGCAGCAACCGAAACAGACTGCCAGCAACAACAATAATAATAATAATAATAACAATCAAGGTGCACAGAATAGTAACAGCAACAAAAAGACACAGCAGCAGCAGCAGCAGCAGCCGCAAGCAGTAACAACAACAACAATAACACAGACAGCAATTAAAACCACAACAGCAACAACTGCAACAACAACAGGAACAGCAGCAGCCTCAACAACAACAAGAACCGTAGCAACAACAACAAGCGACGCCGTTTCAACGAATGGTAAGTGAACGTTCTCTCTTTATTTTCTTCCACTTCTCTCTCTGTCTTTGTTTCTCTGTTCTTTTCTCTCGGCGCAACTGCGTCGGATATACGATATGACGTGATGTTGTGATTGGCCTGATTCGAGTTAATTCTTATATTGACAATATTCTTTCCATTATTCCATTCCAAACAGTTGATGCCACTATTGCGGATGCGCTCGCCAGTGCAGTGATAAAGGACAAAAAGAAGGTCAACCAAAAGGTAAAAGATTTCATACAGTTTCAGTATTTGCATCTTTTACAAATTTCTCTCAAATCTATTCACTCACAGGCCAGCGATTTCAGCAACGTTGGTGAGTGGCCCACGCTTATCGGCGGTGTTTCTGGCAGTGGCAAAGCCACCGTTAACGAAACCAAACGCAGCTCAACAAAAAAACAGCCAGTGGCTAAAGCAACAGCAGCAGCAGTCGCAGTTGCATCAGCAACAGCAGTCGCCACATCCTCAACCCAACCCGCAGCATCAGTAGCCCCAGCAACAGCAGCAGTCGCCGCAGCAGCTGTCACAAACTCAGCCAGCGCAGAGCCAAAAGCCGTCGCAGCTGAAGCCAGCAACGTCAGCCAGGGAACCAACACAGCCACAGCCAGCACGAGTCATGATGCCAAGGGCCAGCGAGAGGGCGAGCAATCCACTGGCAGCACAACTGTCCCAGCTGCTGGCTCCCTTGCCGGAGCTGCCATCAACAAGAAAATACCCAAGCACAAGTGGCGTCCGCTGCAAATCGATCTGGCCAAATCTAGCCGCCCCAAGCCAATTGGCGGCCGGCCCAATCGCCGTTTCAGCGATGATGCCTATGAACAGCGGCGTCCGCCACGTGCCTACAATGAGCGCAGCGGCCCAGCGGGCGCCAGAGGCGCCGAGGGCCAGCCAGGAGGCGCAGTGGAGTCGCGGCCACATGGCGGCCGTTATGCGTACAACGCACGCTCGTCTGCTCCAGCCGAGCGCGTGGATTCCTGGCGTAGCAGCGGCACCAGTGCCGCTACCTACGATGAGCAGCGCACAGGCTCGGGAGCCGAAGGCGGAGCAGCCGCGACCACGCCAGGCTTGCGTGGCCCACGTCGCTTCCGGACGTCGTATCGGGGCGCCAGGCAGGGCCGCGGTGGATTCACAAGACCGGGACCAGGTCGTCCAACTAATCGCCTACCACGCCATCTGTTAGCTTCCGGCGAGTACGTCAACTATTTGCCGGCGGATGCAGCCGGCGCAGATTCCTCGCAATCCTATGTCCTTATGGGCACCCACTATTTCGGCAACGTGCCCGCTGCGTACATCGAAATGGACGCCGCCAGCGTCAAAGAGGCCATCAAGAAGCAAGTGTAAGTAATCTGTCTATTCTGTCTATTCAGCATATAACTAACTTATCTAGTCCGGCATTTCCCTGTGTAACTTAAAACAGACACAAAGATCTCAATAAAATTGTAACATTTAACAAAGTATATTATAAGCATACAAATGCCTAAAAAAAAAATCTCAAATAAAGTAAGATCTAATGATATTTTAAACGAATACTATAGTTAGGTTAGCAGGCCAATATCAAATATAAATGTGCCTAAAATTAAAAGTATAAATATTTTTAGTCAGCTGTTAGAAATTGTGATTTAATCGATCTTTGTCCAAGTCCACAGATTCTATTTTATGTTATCCTCTGTGACATTCTACACATGCATTTTGATTGACCGTTTTTCCCACACTTTCCCACAGTGAATACTATTTTAGCAGTGATAATCTTAACGGGGACTTCTTTTTGCGACGCAAAATGGATCCAGAGGGTTATATACCAGTTACCCTGATCGCCTCGTTCCATCGCGTCCTGGCCTTAACCACGGATGTGGCATTGATTGTCACCGCCATCAAGGACTCGGACAAGCTGGAACTTTACGAGGGCTACAAGGTGCGCACAAAGACTACGCCCACTATTTGGCCAATTAGCGATGTGCTCGACGCCAAGGATCAGCTCGCAACCGAAGACACTGATGACAAGTTACAGCAAGAAAAGCAAGAGCTGAAACAGGTCCAGTTACAGCAAAAGCAGCAGGTGCAGCAGAAGCCGCAACAACAAAAGCCGGCGGAGAAGCCAGAAAAGCAGACTGAATCGATCACAGAGGCTGTGTTGCCGGAGGCAACGTTGCCATCATCGCCGCCACCAGCCATATTGACCGCTGCCATGGCCACAAAGCCATTGAGCAGCATACCGCCGCCGCCGGTGCCGCGCAACTCGCAGAATTTGGTGCCCAAGATCCTGCTGGAGAAGCAGCGACCCACAATGGCGGGCATGAACTCGGTGAACGCCATCAGTGCGCTGACACAGCGCGTGGAGGGAGCCGGTGGTGGCCAGAAGGCCGGTGCTGGTGCTGCGGCCGGTTTGGCCGATCATCTGAGCGGCTTGGCCGAAAGTGTCAAGCCGAAGGGCAGCTCGACGCCGGAGAAGCGGACGGCGGCAAAGGCAGCTGGGTCTGGTGAAGGTGATGGGGTGGCAGCTGCTTTGGTGGCAGAGCCGGAGGGCATGTGGAAAGAGGTAAAGAGACGCTCCAAAACAAACGCTTTAAAAGAAAATGCTACTAAATCTATCAACAACAACAACAACAACACGTCCACGTCAACACAACAGCAAACGCTTTCACAACCGCTCAACAACAACAACAATAACAATAACAAAAATGTTAAGCCCAACAAGACCAACAACAACAACAACAACAACAATCACACCGTAACCGCAAACGCCACCACGTCCATGTCCACCACGTCCACGTCCAAGTCCTCGTCTGCATCCAACGCCACATCCAACGCCTCATCAGCCAGCAACACATCCATCGCTGACTCTGTCCCCATCAATGCCACCGCCACCACCACCAACACCAGCACCTCCTCCACTGCCACAAACAAAAACAATAAAAATAAATCATCTTCTGGCAACGCTGCTTACACGACCAACTCCCAATCCTCCTCCAAAACAGCTGCTGCTGCGCCATCCGCTCAGTGCCATGCCGAAAAGGAAGAACTAGACTTTCAATTTGATGAGGAGCTAATGGACCCCATACCCGCCACCGGACGCATCAATAACTTCACCGAAAACTTTTCCGACGACGACGAATCCGACTACGAATTTGCTGACCGCGACATCAACAAGCTGCTTATTGTCGCCCAGGTGGGACGTGCGCCCAAACATGAGGGCTACGATCGCACCGCCGACTTTACTTCACGAACGAAAATCACACAGGACCTGGAGAACATCATCAACGACGGGCTGGCCAACTATGAGGAGGACTTGTGGACAACCACAAATGTGCTGAACACTGACTATCGCACCGTCAACGTCATCTCACAGGCGGACTTTGAGAAGCTGGCGATCAGCAAACGAGCAGCGGCCCAGCTGCAACAACAGCAACAACAGCCGCCACCGCCGCCGCCCAGCTATGTTGATGAACCGGAACACGATGCTGACGGCACTCTCGTGGATGCTGATGCCACTCTCAACTCAACGCTGAACTCCACGCTGAAGTCACGCCGTTCACGCTTCTATGCTGCTCCCAATTCGCACTCAATTGATCCCCGCACGCCGAGAAAACGCAAATTGCGTCACACCGCCAATCCGCCAGTGGAGGCTCATGTCGGCTGGCTGCTGGACACGGTGGAGCATCGGCCGCGTACCACTTCGATGGGCTCATCGGCGGGCACATCGCCGACCACATCGTCGTACGGCTCGTTTGGATCGTCGGTGCCGCAATCGCTGCCCGTTTTCCAGCATCCGTCGCATGCGCTGCTCAAGGAGAACAACTTTACGCAACAGGCCTATCACAAGTATCATTCGCGCTGCTTAAAGGAGCGCCGTCGCCTTGGCTACGGCCAGTCGCAGGAGATGAACACGCTGTATCGCTTCTGGTCCTTCTTCCTGCGCGAGAACTTCAACAAGAGCATGTACAACGAGTTCCGTATGCTGGCCCTGGAGGATGCCGGCAACGGTTTCCGCTACGGCCTGGAGTGCCTATTCCGTTTCTTCTCGTACGGCCTGGAGAAAAAGTTCCGCCCGAATGTCTATCAGGACTTCCAGGACGAGACCATTAACGACTATGAGACAGGTAATTAAGCAATCTGTTTAGTTTTTATTTTAAACATAAGCTAATCTTTGTGTGTCGTTTGAATTAGGTCAACTGTACGGCCTGGAGAAATTCTGGGCCTTCCTTAAGTACTACAGGAACGGTGAGAAACTGGACGTGCAGCCCAAGCTGGCCGAATATTTGAAGAGCTTCAAGACCATTGAAGATTTCCGCGTTGTCGAGCCAGAGATTGATGAGATGCTGCAGGGTGTGGGCAGCCTGAACCCGGGACGCCAGCTCAACAGACTGCGCAGCGTTTCCGAGAGCGATGGCACCGCAGTGATTACCGCTGGCGGTCGACGTCTCAACACCACAATTACCAATCGCAGTGACTATGTGGGTCGCTTGCTGCAGCAGCAGCACCAGCAGCAGCAGCAACAGCAGCAACATCAACAACAGCAACAGCATCAACACTATCAGCATCAGCAAGGCGGCGGCGGCGGCGGTGGTTATGGCGGCTATGGTCAGCAAAATCGCCGACGCACCGGCTCCTTTGGCAGCAGCACTGTGCGCATTCGCAGCGGCTCTCTGGGCAACAAGCCGCAGGTGGTTGCTGGTCGCAACTATCAGCAGGGATCACAGCACGAGCTGCGCCGCGGCGGCAGCAATTCCGGCTTGGCGCCACACAAGCAGCGCCAACAGCAGCAGCAACAGCACAAGGCTAAGCCACAGGCACCTGCCCAGGTCGGGGCACAATTGAATGCAGCTCGCGCTTGTAATTCCACTGTCCCGGCGGCAGCGACAGCAGCAACGGCAGCAGTCGCCTCGACGTCAGCTTCCTCATCGGCGGCGCCGGCAGTTGCAGTCCAAGCATCTTCTTCCGCCTCGTTATCGTCGAAGAAGTAATTCGTAGTAACGCAGCCACACATATGGATTAAGATTAATTATGACCTACGATTAGCTAAGAGCCTGCAGTCTGGAACTTGCGTCCAGTGAAATTGGCTCTTCTCTCTTTTGTTTATTCTTATTATTCTTTTTTTATAGTAGTATTCGAGTGAAGCGCGTTATGTGGGAACATCCGTTAGCGTTAGCCTAATTAAGTTAAATTTGAAATTTGTTTATTGCAATTGCCTAGCGTTGGTTTAGTAGTTATGATTAATTGTTTTTTCTCTCTTTCTCTCTCTTCTTCACCCCACAACTAACTGAAACAATTGCTTATGAAATGCTCAATGTTTATTGTTAGCACACGCATATATATATATATATATATAGACAAACACACACACACACACACACATACACCTAAACATACAGGCACACTGGTCTGTGCTTTGTGCCCAGTGCCAACCAGCTATGAACTAAATTTGTATTCTTCAAATTTCATTATTCTTTTTTTTTGTGTTTGTTTATACATTATTGAATATATAAAAATATATATAAACAAACAAATTTCCTACTGAAGCAGCGTCGATAATTGAACGTTATGCCATGAACTGTTGTACTATATACGATAAAGATAACGATAAATAACCCTACTATAATTACCAAAACGACAATGTAAACGAAATTAATATACAGAAACCAAATGATCTTAATGCAAATCAATTTTGTACATTAAATATTCAAAATGTGCATGCGTAAAAGTACATTCAAGCTATATTCATGCATATATATATGCAACAATATCAACACATATATATATATATATATATATATAAATAACATATATAATTCTTGTGTGGCCCAGGCGCAAATGTAATGTTATTGTTTAAGAGGCAGCGTTTAGCTAGCCTTAAACCTATCGAGGCATGCGGGGCGCCATTGCCAGCGAATTTTAGTAATGTAAGCATTTACAATGTATCCAAAATGCAACTTAATCTGTAACTTCTGAAGCAAGTGAAAGCAGCAAACAAAAGTAAAAGATACCCAAAAATCACAGCCTGAATCAATTCTGATTCTGTTCTCCATCTGAGCATTGCACTGCCCGTCTCCTCCTCCCCCACTCTCAAAACAGACCCAGTTCATAAAGCTATTGATTGGCAATACAATTCAGCACTCAGTTTTTTTTTTAGCCCGCCAAGCATTTAAAAGTTTATGTTCAAAAAACGCAAACCCTTTTCTATTTTTAAGTTATATCACTTGTTAAATTTATTTTGAAATACAAGAAAAAAACTCTGAAAAAAAACTTCAAAATTATGAAAAAATTGACAGTCCAATAAAAAAAAAGTTTAAAACTTAAAAAATATGCAAATTTCGATGCATACGAAAAAAAAGGAGAAAACAATAATCAATAATAATATAAAACAAAAACAAAAAAAAAACAAAATGTCTTTTGCATAGCTATTAGAATTAGTTTTAAACATATGTGAGAAATCAAACGTAAGCTTACTACTGATAATTACCTATATACGATATACATATGACTAAAGCGTAACTACAATTTGAAAATATAAGCGATAAATCCACGGTGAAGTCTTGTTTGATGCTCTAATCAGTTTGCAATACTGTTGAACAGATTCAGCAAATCCAATAGAAAGAGTTGTCCCCAAAATCAAAAAATCCAACATGAACTAACCCAATCCATTAGCTTCATGATTTTTGCTTCGCTCATCTAAAACTATACTAAACTAAGCAACCAAAAAAAGAAGAAGTGCAAAATTTGTCATTACACATACTATATAATTATTTCTTTTAAACATTAGTTATTTGTAAATATTTTTTTCTGCTTTTAAATTGTCAACCTCTAATTGTAAACACTCACGCACACATACAAAAACAAACACACACACACACACTCTCGCGTGCTTTCCCATGAACTAACAATATAAATATATATATATATGTGTATAATTATATATATATATATCAATATTTACCACATTTTCAACCAGAATTCGGCTGTTGCATACCTCGTGATTGTATATTAATTTGCGGTCCAAATTGTTTTAATTTTTCACATTGAAGTGCGCAAATCTGTTGAGTTTTGATTATATTTCATTTGATAATTGTAAATTTAATACACAATTTTGACTTGTATGGGATCCCTTTAAGTTTTCAGTTTTTTATATAATATATATGTCAATATATATATATTTATATATATATATTAAACTTAATCTATACTACCTTTATATACAAAACTACGAAATGATGCAAAACCCAAGCAAACGCAAAAAAAAAATTAATAATTAATTTTGTAAGCTACTTGAATGAAAATGCGAGAAAACAAGAGAAAAAAAAAACGAAAAATGATTATTGTGAAAAACGTGATAGTTTAAACCATAAAGATTAATATTTACTATTATTATATGAATAATTAATTATAAAGTATAAAGCAGAGAAAAAAAAAAACAAAAAACCTTATAAACTAACGTAACAAAAAAAGTATAAAATTTTTTTAAAATTAACAAAAAAAATGTTAAAAGTAATTGAGTAGAAAAACTAAAACAAAAAAAATGAATAAAAAAACTTGAAAAAACTCAAAAACGTTGGCTTTTCAAAACGGCAATGGAACGAGTTGGGAAAGTGGGCCGTGCACTGCTTTGTTGCTAGCCAAATAACGGCAGTCCAATGCGGGCGAGTTACACACGAATTCCGCTAGAGGGCGCGCCACCAAATGTTGCCGCAACATGTTCCACGCAAGAAGCTGAGCAAGGGTCAAAGGACAACAGCCAGAAGAGGACAATCAATGAATGCATAACTAACGTCATAAGCATAAACATAAACTTAATAAACGCGACCCTTTGAGTAATTAACCTCCTTTCGAAGATATGCGCCATTTGTCAACCGGGCAACAAACTGTGCACCCCGCATCGAATCCAAGCCAGCCTCCTCCTGGAGGGAGCACACCTTGGCCCTAGTCGACTGGGCTTGTGTGGCGTCGGGTGTCACAGATTAACGCCTTACTTGAATTATGGGTCGACACAATGGCCCGGTCGGCGACCGGGGCAAACTACTCCACAAATCCGCACAGCAACAAAAAGTCGACGCGTGGAAAAAAATCATGTTTAAAACATAAGAACGACAAACACGCACACATTGTCCAAAATGGATGTGGGGCACGTAAGACTCGGGCTCAGGAGGCCTTAATGCCGACCGTATGTACAACGTCGCCAGCTGCCAGGCGCCCAGTTCGTAGCCAGCGTGAGCCGTTTAAAAATTGAAAACCAATTTCGTAGCGATTTAAAACGGCGATGCCTTTCGATTGAGTACACACACACACACGTGCACACACGTGTGTGTGCGTGTGTGTGTGCTGGCTCATTGTGTGACTTTTCACACTTCCTTGGCCCGCCACTTGGGCTGCTCGGCGCTTAGATTGTGTTACCAATATTTATGGCTCAGTGGGGAAACGAGTGCAAGTGCGAGGGGCGGCATTTGGCTGGCGTGACCGCAGACCAGGATCGGGCCAACTCTAATCGCCTGACCCCTGAGCGCAGCTTTTAGCTCGCAGCTGGATCATGTATGTATAGGTGTGTGTGTGTGTATAACTAAATTTAATGGGCGTTTAACCTGCGACTTGCCTTTGAACTTTGACCGCACTGCGTCCCCTCACATCCTGTCATGCTGGCCATGTGTTGCCGCAATTTATTGGCACTTCATTTCATAATCAGTGAGCTGCACTCGCCCGGGCCCAATCGCTCTTCGATGCTAAGTAGCCGCCTGTCCGCCGGGGAGTAATTTGCCCAACTATGTCCAAACTATGCATAAGTACAGGTATGCATAATTATGCATCCATGTCGTGCACCTTTGGGCTGCCTTGTGGGTGCCGCTGATTATTCAGTTGCATGGACAATGAGTGCAACACAAATGTCCAAGGGCACATTTCATTATACTTAGAACACATTAAATGGGTACAACAGACAGGAAGACCTTATAATGCATCTATATTCATCATCATTAGCCAAGGCGATTTAAGCATTTTCTTCTGTTTAAACAAGCCAAAGAGACTATAAGAGGTTATTCCCTGAACTGCAAGGGATCAAGTTTTATTTTTTTTGATTGCAAACCTGCATTCAATGTATTAATAATTATTTAATATAAATATATAAGGAAAACGATATAAATGGAAAATCACAGACAGCAAAAAGCAGACCTTCGAGTTCTTAGAACTATTATATGACGTGTGTTGAGATGAACTAAAAGAAAAGAGGAGTCTGATAATACCAAGAATTGTCAAACGGTTGGTTAGGGACGGGAGATTTAAACGTGAATTTTGAGCCACGTGAGACAAAGTGCAGATATTGCTTTTGAAGTGACTCAATTCAATCCAAGCTCTAATCATATAGACACTCTGGACACAAGATATATAACCTTTATTCCATAATTGGGCGTTCATTGAAATCTTGTTCTTTTTTTTCTTTTTTAGTTAAATTTTTTATAGGCATCTGAGAATAAAAGAAAAATAAAATAAACACTTTTTTTAAATGACTTGTATAAGCTAATCCGACGGATTGAACCCCAGTGAGTTCAACCATATATTTACATATTTACATTATCATTTTGATTTATGACCCTACTGATTGTCCTGGCCAGGATAAGCTTTCTGCGATCGACTTCTTCTTAAAATATGGCTCCATTAAGTAGGTTACTGGCATATAAGACAAGACTCTTAAGTCATTGCTGATTAGCCTGGAATATATATAGCTACTTTATATAAGCTATGCCTGTTTGCGTCCGATTTGTGGAGCTGCATGCACATATAAGCCTAATTGGATAGGTAGCTTTGATTGCTGAGGTAAAGCTCCATATTTGGATAATCCTCGGATTGGGAGCGTCATTTGCGAAGCCCTCGATGCGCTAAGACCGCAACACCAACAATTTGCACATCGGCTTAGCGCCATTATTGGCACCGACTATAAATATTTGTGGGGAGTCCCCGTCCCTACACATTTTAATACGCACATTTTTGCTTTGCCGCACCGCGTAATTAGTTTCGCCGCCGAGTCCGGCGGAAAATTTGTCACCGCAGCACAACGGAACGGAACTGGGTAAGCCCCGTTATTAGAGTGGGAGCTCTCAACTGATTCAATGCATCTACGATATTTCAAATAATTAAATTAAATATTTCATAAAATTGTTCAAGTCTTCCACAAAAACACACACACACCATTGGTAGGGTGTGTGCGTGTGTGACTGCGTGTGTGTTTGCCGAAAAACTAATTATATTTTCGGTTTACAATGCTCGCGGCTTGCGCGTTGAGTTTCGCCTAGGTAAATAACCAATGCAGCCAATAAATATTGCCAATTTTATTGGCCCTTTATGCTCTGGCAGCCATTTGGCTCAATGAAATTCATGTGCACTTGCTTCAAACAATAAATACAGCAATAACTTTGTGAGCACATTTATGAATCGGACTTTATACAATTCATTTAAATTTGCAGCTGCCAAAAACAGTTCGTATGAATACATATTTGAAAATATTTTACATTATTGAAAGGTCAATTAATTTTTATTTATTTATTTATTTTTTTTAAATTTGTATATTTATATTTGTTAAGCAGGTTTTTTGCTAACTTATTGGCAGCTTGGGCACTTATACAATAAACAATAACAACAACTTATAGAATAAGATAACAATTAATTAAACAACAACTTATTGAATTAGCTCAATACGAAGATAGCAAGAATTTTAGTCTAATTACTGTTACTGTTACTGTTACTGTTACTGTTACTGTTACTGTTACTGTTACTGTTACTGTTACTGTTACTGTTACTGTTACTGTTA